>PVJL010001310.1:0-242369 GCA_004026885.1 Lyroderma lyra
GGGGAGAAAGGGGAGGGTGTGGGAGAGGAGGGGGGAAGCTAAATATAAGGTGATGGAAAGAGAAGTCACATTAGGTGGTGAACTTATTATACATCAAGTTGACAATGCACTGTAGAATTGTATGCCTGAAACCTATGTAATCCTTGCTAACAGATGTCACCCCAATAAGTCTAACAATAAAAATGAATTAAAAAAAAAAGAAAAAAGAAAAGTATGGCAAAAGACAGTGTAAATACATCCTAGAAAATGCAAATTAAACCTAACATTAAATGTAATTTTATTTATCAGAATGCTAACGCTAATGCTAAATGTAAAATTATACACCTGGAACCTTTGTAATTTTCCTAACCCATGTCAACCTAACAAATTTAATAATTAAAAAATTAGATAAATTTTTTAAAAAATGAAAAAAAAAAATTAAAGAAATGTGGTACCCTCTAGAAGATGCAAAGGTGAGAAAGTGGCTTCTCTCCTAGGGTCTCCAGAAAGGAACACAATCCTACCAACATTTTGATTTTAGTTCAGTGAGACCCATGTCAGACTTCTAATCTATAGAACTATAAATCAATAAATTTACATTGTTTTAAGCCATTAAGTTTATGGTAATTTGTTGCAGTGGCAACAGAAAACTAATATAACGGAGGAGAAACTAAAAGCTATGCATTCCTTAACCCTGAGAGACACAAACAAATTATTTTCTCAAATATTGTTACATGACCTTGACCTCCTCAGGGGTAAGAGAAATGATAGCAGGCTTGGAGGATGGATCCAAGAGTCCCAACATGTAAACAGTACTCCAGAATGAGGAAGAGGAGCACATGGGGGAAGAAACAATAACTTGATTAAAAATATAGTAGAAAGTTTACCTAAATGAAGAAATACTTCATTCTGCAGATTGAAATGGTTCACTGAATGAATCTGAGGCCAGATTAATGAAGCACATAGCCCCTTAAGCATACTTAGGTGCAATTTCCAAACTCTAATGTTAAAAAAGCAATGTTAGTAGATTTTACACCAAACAAACATGATTACTTACAAAGAAAAGAAGATCAGAAGAACATCAGACCTTTCGTCTGTGATACACTAACACTCAAAGACAGTAATAAAGTAACATATGTAGTAACACTAGTAAAAAAAAAAATACAGTAACCTAAGAACTTAACTTTACCAAAAAATTATTCTTCTATTTAGGCAAAAGAAAGTCATTTTTAAACATGCAAAGATTCTGATTGCTTACTACCCATGTATCTTACATGAAGAAAACATTTAAGAAATTATTCTAGCCATATCACAATGATTGAATCAGAGCAGAGATCTCAAAATACAAAGACAAATGGAGAAAATAAAAATTAAGAAGAAATAAATCCTGCGAAATAGAGTAAAATGTAAATGGAAGAAGGTCACATTTGGAAATTAGTAGTATATAGTAATTAAAGATATATTCTTGAATGAGAAAAAGATATTATATGAAAAGTCTATTAGCAGCATAGATTTAAAATCTTATCTTGGGGGTTGTGGGGGGTTCCTGGTGGTATAGTGGCTAGGCTTCAACACTGTCACCACCCGAACCTGGGTTCAATCCTCATTCAGGGAACCAACCAAAAAAAAAAAAAAAAAAAAAAAAAAAGGATAAAACCTTATCTTGGGAAAGTTAAGGGAGGGTTAGAAAAACTTAGAGAAATAGTCTCAAGAAGGCACATCAGAGAGCAGACAAACAAGGTAATTTAAAAAGTTATTTATTCATGGCGTGGGATATTTGGGCAAGTATTTTCATCAAGGTATAGACTTCATTGTATAATGGGAATATTTTTGGAATGTCCCCTAATGTATATTCTCTCTGAGCTATTCAAGTTTTTCTTTTCCCTCCTCATTTAGCTTTTCTACCATTAAAGACAAACCATGAGTCTTTTTGTCAAGAAAAAGTAGAGCAGGTACCATGTAGAAAAAGACGCATTCTTGGGGTAAACAAGAAGATAGAATGTAGAGGAATTTCTTGCAAGGTAAGATGGTAGCAGGCAGAGAAATTTAAAGAAATGTCTAGATTTAAGAAACTGCTGGTTTTTTTGAGGGATTCAGTACCACTATCTTTGGGTATTCATCTAGGGTTTGGCATACTTGTAGCAAGAAGAAGGAAACCACAGAAAAATCAAGGAAGACAAAGGCCAAGGGGGCCTGTGAACCCCTTAAATTTAGAACTTTGAGAGGAACATTTCTTGCAGAGTGGCTTCAATCTGCCCTGGGGTGGGATGTCAGAGCAGAGAGATAATGGAGTGAAAACATTGGGGAAATATATTCCCAAGACTCCCCCGTGGTATGGACATTACCCAGAAGGTCAAGTGTGCTCGGGTGGAAAATTTACAAAGTAGTCAGCCTGCGGTGAGAGTCACTGTGGCTCCTTATCGCAGAAGGTGTGGTGGAGATGGCTTAGCCCAGAAACTGGAAGGAGAGCACTACTGACATATACTGTCAATCTGAGGATAAGGCAGCCATCGTGAAAAGATGAAATTCTACAATCATTTAAGAATATAATCAATAGCTATTAACATTAAAAAATACACATATGTAAATACACATATGCTTTGAGCATAAAAACAGAACAAAGAGAGCTACAACAGATTGCCAAGTTTGATTTCCTAAGGAGAGTAAATGTGGATGGGGGTAGGAGAAGTTTTCTCTACATGTCTTTGCATTCTTTGTCTATCTATTATTTTTGTAACTTCAAAAATTAATAAATATAATTTACAATGAATAAATTATAATAGAATGTCATCGTTGTTTCAATCAACTGCTTGGATCAATTTTTTTCCTAATATGCATCAAACTCAGAAAGCAATATTAAAGTATCTTTATAGAATAAGAAATGCAAAAACACTTCATAATCCTTCCTCTTTTACCCTTAAAATGAACACTTTCTGAAAAGAATACAGCCCTTAGTGATGTGGTTTCCCAGCCAATTCCTCATACAGATTTGACCTTTGCAAACTATGTAGGAAAGAAGCAGCAAGAGAAGGTACAATTATCTTTTCTGTACTTTATTACAATGTGTAATTACCAATACATGAAACACATCATTCTCAGGTATTTCCAAATGTCATGCTGCATTTGAAAAACTGAAATGCAAGGTCATGCTCTGAACATATTCATTTGTTCAAATTCACTTAATCAATATTGTTAAGCATTCAGTTGGTATCAGGCACTGAGGACCAAAGAGTGTAAGACAGGCACCATCCCTGTTCTCATAGAACTTAAAATATGTCAAGATGTGTAATCTTTAAACAATTTTAAGGGTGATGAATGCTACTAAAGTGAAAGATGAAGTTGTATGTACATGCATTCACCTAATGTAATTTAAAAAGTCAAGGAAAGCCCTTTTTTCCAACGTGTTATCAAATCTGTGACTTAAAAAAGGAGTCAAGAGACTTCTTTTAGATGAAGGTAAAGAAGAAAGAAACGGATAAACAAGAATTGGATTATGCAAGGCCTGGGGAGACGTGTTCAGAATTTGGGACTGTATCCTGAAAGCAATGAGAAGCTACTTAAGCGTCTAAATCAAGGGGATGATACAATTAGATTTTCATTTTCAACAAAGATCACTTTAACTACGCTGGGGGTTTGAGAGTAGCAAGAGTAGATATTTACAGACCAGTGAGGAGTTATTTCTGTCATCCAGATAAGAGAAAATGGTGTCGTGGGCACAGAAAGAAAAGTGAACTGAAAAAATATTTAGAGTGTAGATTTGGTATGATTTTCAAAAATACTGGCCAAATAAGAAAAAATGAGAAGTCACGGTAAACACTGTGGGTGGCAAAGCTAGTCACTGAGACAGCAAATATGAGAGGAGAAGCAGGACTCTGGGGAGTGGTGGAGATTGTGGCTATAGTTTTGGGCACACTGAGTTAGAGGTCCATGCCAAATTCACAATGGAAATGGCATGGCAGAGAGTTCTGGAGAGAATCAACTTGAAAGACAAAGGTATGGGTAGATTGTGTTGAAATGTAAACCACAGGAGGGAATGAAATTGCCTAGAGGGACAGTGCAGTGAGTGGAAACAAGAATCCCCAGAGCAGTTGCCTGAGGAACCCCAACATTGAGCAGTCAGTGAGAGAATGGTCAGAAAAGAGCAGCCAGAGAAGTAATCAGAAAAGGTAATTGAGAAAATACCCATTAACAACAAAATTGATTTTTAAAAATATATTTTACATTTTAGCTATTTTAAGTTTACAGCAAAATTGAAATAGCGGTACAGAGATTTCCCATATGCTCCCTGACCCCAGACTTGCCTCCTCCATTACTAATATCCCCCCCACCAGAGTGGTACATTTGTTAAAACTGATGAACCCACATTGACATATCATCATAACTCATTTTGATGTACATTTTATGGGTTTGGACAAATGTATAAACACATATATTCACCATTATAGTATCACAGAGAGTAGTTTCACCATCCTAAAAATCTTGTGTCCTGCCTATTCATCTGTCTCTCCTCTGTAACTCCAGGCAATGACTGATATTTTTACTTTCTCCATACTTCTGCCTTTTCCATATATCATGTTGAATAGAGCCTTTTCAGATTGGTTTCTTTCACTTAGTAATACGCATTCAAGTTTACTTGATGTCTTTAATGGCTTTATAAGCTCATTTCTTTTTAGCACTGAATATAATACTCCATTGTCAGAATGTACCACCAGAACAGACTGTTTGTAATAAAGGATGGGAAAGAACCAATTTTACATGCCAACCAAAGGTGCGTGTGTAGCTATTCTTGCTAGCACACCCCTCCTATCATGAACTTCAGCTTAGAAATGTGTGTGCGCAAATGTGCTCTCACACAAATCTCATGTATGTCAGATCTGTGGTTTGAGAAACCCTAAACTATTTAAATTCTGACTAAGGAGAAGCAGCCAAATAACTCACGCATATATTTTACTTTTATAGAGGTATAATGGGATTACTTGATTAAGGAGTGGTCATGTAGAATTGTCATTTTTGACTTCCAAGAAACATTTCTTAACCTGGTGTTATTGCTAAATCTAAACATGAAAATTTCTGGATATGTAAATCTAATTTTTCCCTAACTTGCTTGCTGCTGAAGTGAACAGACATTATCAAACTTTGGCATTTTTTGAGCATTGCATTTTGCATTCTAGATTGCTCAGGTGCTCTGCAAACCACAAACAAAAAATATTTCAATAAAGAATAAAATTCTTTTTAAAAAATGGTGATAAGGAAATAATTTTTCCCTTTAACCAGGACTGTTGAATTTCCTAGAAATTTTATAGAAGCATTGAGGCACAAAATATTGATAATCCATAGTCTCATAAATGATAATCAATAAAATCCATATTTTACATATATTTTTACTGGTGTGAACAATTAAGAAATATACTTTCTTTCATCTTTCCTAACCTAGTGGGTTTGGTGGATTCAGCAAATTATTTCTTTCTTCCCATAAGAGCTCAAAGTTCTGTACAGAGCTCAAGGACTGAAAGCCATTTAATTGGAAGAGAGTTAAATGTATGTATTTTTGCATTAAGTTTAGTCCACAAATCTTCTGGTCCAGTCTAAAGTCTTGATGTTACAACAATATATAATAGCCATCCCATTTGCTTATGTTTATTTTACTAGCAGTACTTAACACATTGTCTTTTAGATATAAGACCTAGGATAAATCAGAATGCCATGGTTTTGAATGTCTCTACACGGTTTTATTAAAGAATAACTAGAAACCAAAATAAACCATTTCAAGAAGAAAAATGCCTATTTTATACTTTATCCATGTTTTCATTTGCCATGGTCTAGGCATGTAGTTGATATTCAGCTTTCTATAATTGCCATCCTTTGAAATGAGGAAGAATAATGTTTTTAAGCTAGATAGGAAGTTGTTAATTTTATTTCTTTGAGCAGTTATATTTGAATTTCTAAAATTTGTTTTAGCCTGCGAGAGAGCTCTGTGATTTATATTTTTAATGACTATGTGACAAATTTTAATAAATCAAAGTTTTTTCTTCTGCCCTTATTTATTTAGAAAAAAATGTGGCTAGAGAACATTTAAGGAGGAAAAGATTGAGAAACATATTTGTAGTTGATAAGGAAAGAGAATGAAAATAATTGCAGATTAAAATTTTTCTTTTTTGCTTTTTGTTTAGCAGTTCTCAGATAGCAGTAAGCCCATTCCATAAGAACATAATTGCTAAGGCTTGTGTCAGAATGCCTAGGTTTGAATCTGTCCTTTATAGTATGATATTGAGCAAGACATTTAATCACTCTGTACGTGCTGTGCCTCAATTTCCTTAACTGTATGATGAGGATATTAACATTACCTACCTATAAGGATTAGATATGACATATGTATATACACATACATATGTATATATATGTATGTGTATATAGATATGAATTCCTTAGAACGGTAAGTTATTGGAATATAATAAGTGTTCAGTAGATGTTATTATCAGTGAGTTCTATTACTTAGAACACTAAATAAATTATATAGTTAAATCAATTAGGCAACCTATAATAAATGGTTTCTCCCTACAGAATCAAGTCTGGTCAATTTTATGTGATTTTTAAGATATTAGGGTTTTATTTTAATGCAACTGCAAAAAAAATACTAAGCCAACATTTTCTCTTTAAAAGGTATTAGCATAAATTGAGTTTTTCTTCCTCACTTGAGGCATGCTGTGGAGTTAAGTGATTTAAAAGAAGAAAAATAATCCTTAGAAACCATTCATTTTTCCAAGTTCTTTATTATTTCTAATAGAGTTTTACATTTGATTTTGCTGGGTTCCAGGAGCTGCTATTGAGTTCTAAACTCAACATCACTTGTGAACTTGGCACCTTTGAGGGTGTGATTTAAAACAGAATCAGAGGCATAGCTCTTCAATTTTATATTAGCCCAAGGCTTAGTCACCTCACATATCCCCAGGGTAACCTTTGCTTTAAGGTCTGCTTACACCAGATTGCCCCACACTTATTTCTGCTCACTGGTGGTAGTGACTATGGTGATGGAAATGGTGGGAATTGACGATTGCATTTGCTTTTTTGCAAATTCAGCGAACTCATCAAAAGTATGTTTGTTATATTGACCCAAGGTCTTATGTATTGTATTGTAGGGGTGGAGGGGTGGGCAGACTGTCAGAGCACGTCTTTTACTTCCCTGCTAGAAGCTGAAGTTCTTAGAATTTGAACCATAGGCTCTTGTAGATGAATGTACACTGCAGGGTTAATTCTTAAACAAGTAAAAAATATCATTGCAATTGACTTTTTATTATGGCAATACTATTGATTATATCTTATAGTGAAAAGTATAGAACATTCCGTTTTCAGAAAGGAAGCAGTCATGAAGTGGCCACCTGCATTCTATGTAACCAGTTAATTGAAAGAAGCCAAGTAGTTTATTTCTCAAAGTGTGCTCTTATCAATTTTCCTTACTTTTCCTAAACCTTTTAAAATGAGAAGAAAAATTATAATTTGGATGCTAAAATGTTTGCACAGTGAATGATTAGTAAATTTTTGCTTATCATTTAAAAAAGAATTACATTTTTTGATGTGCTAAAACATGCAAATGGACCAAATTAGAAAGTCCAGAGGAAGTGAGAGCTAAGTAGATTTCCCTCCAGTTCCTACTCCCAGTGCTCCAGGAATCCAGTTAGCAAACTGTTTTTGTGTCCTTCAGAGATTTTTCAACACACACTAATTATTCCCTTTTAGTTGGTGTTTTCTGTTTCCTGGGTTCTCCTAAAGTGTATCTCAATTCTAAAAAAAAACACAATGCATTTATATTTTTTCATATAAGTTATAAGATTGAGTTTGTCTTAAACACAGTGGAAATTATATATATATATATATATATATATCTTTTTGAGATGTTAACAAATACTTCCTTTTATCATTTGAGGCCATGAAAGAAACACAAATCTAGAATAAAATATTAGAATTAGGGAAAGCCAAGGTAATAATTTTTGAGATGGTGTATCAATTAAGGAAGCTGAAATTCCCAATCTTGCAAAGAAATTAGTTTTTATCTGTAATATTTGTAACCAAATTGGATCTCATTTATTGAGAGGGCTAGCTATGGAAATGTGAATTACTAAGAAACAATATTCAATAACTCAAAATTATTTTTCATTTTTATCTAAAATTCACAATTGTTTATAAATTGTTTGGAACACTAAAAGAACAACATGGGAAATTATGAAAATAGAAAAATCAAGGTCTGTGACTGAATGATGAAATGGAAAAATAGAATTCCAAAATACAAAAACCTAAATGGAAAAAAATCAATAGAAATTTTAGGAGAAGGAATTATTTCCCATTAACAGAGAGAAGTGTCTTAATTAGTATTATTTTCTTGTTTCCATGGTATTTAATTTTTAACATTTTAAAATAAATTCTCACAGCTTTGAAATCACATGTTATACAATTTTCATAAGGTAATGAATTCTGAAGATATTTATCATTTAGAAACAAGTTCCTCAAATCCTCATCTAACTTTAGGATAAGAAAAACTGATACAGTACTGAACATATTCAATGACTAAAGCAAAATATGAAATAAACTATAGGATATACATGTGTAATATTGTTTCAGTATTGCTTTTAAAATTCTGCAAAAATGAAGAGACTAATGAGTATATGAAATAGAACATCAGCTACTGAAGTTTTAGGAACATCGAAGGGCCTGAGAGAGAAAAAGAAGAAGACTTCTTAAAATCTCAATCTTGATAACTCAAATGCTTTAGGGCCAAATTGGGGTCTAGGTATTTTTTGATGAAAGCAAGAAATCAATTAGGAGGAAAAAGATAAGGGTGCTATTCCCAGCAATGGAACTACATAGAAGAAATGAGTGTGCAACCGAATTCATTGAGAGAGTGGCCCTGTCTGAGACCAAGGCCAGCCCTCAGCCATAAATAACTAGAGCAATCTTTGTCCGACAACAAAGTAGTTGAGATTTCACACCAAAATTGCAATCACTTCTATGAGGAGAAATATGAGATAAGAAAATGCAACACAGAGTGAAAATCAGACCTAGAGAGAACAGATGGCTATAATTAGAAATATGTAAACTTACACTCTAACAAAGACACTTTAAAGACTTCAACCGGCCTACACGATTTCTGTGAGTGCTGCTCAAACTGGTATACTACCTAGTAGTCCTTGTTCTGCATTTCTGGTTCACATATCAGATCTTTCTCACACATACATCATATCCACTCTCAGAGAGGTACAAAAACATTTCCCACAAAGGTTGAGTGGAAGATCATGAAAATGCTGAATCAGTTTTGAGGGCATGAAGATGTTCAAAGGATGCATCACTTTCAGTCTAATCGCAAAGTGAATCTGTCTTGATTTAAAGTGACATTCCTGAATTAGTAGTGATTTCATTCTTCACCCTCAGTGGTGTAGTTATAATCACTACTATAGTCCATAACCACTAATTCCAATGTGATTATTTTATTACTTTATAATCACACCTAGACATTCCGAGCATGTTACAATTTGGGCAGTTTTAACTTTCAAGTAATCCTTTTAAGAAAAGACAAATTGCTCTTCATTTAAAAATGGCATACCTAATGTATAGTATCTTCAGAAATTTGCCCCTCAAATGGAGACAGAAAACCCAGTACCATGTTTGGGAATAAGATAATACAATCAAGCCTTCTCTCAAAAAAAAAATATATATATATATATAAATCTGAGTGGATACACACATCACAGTCTCTGTGAACCCACAGAAAAACAAGCAGGGGATAGGCGTTGGGGTGGTTTCAGAGTGGGCTATTATTCACGGGAAAACAACGAGATTCACTATGGAGGACATAATTCTTTTGACAGTGACAGGACCTCATTCACAGAATCAGGACTGATGGTGCATGCACGGTCAGTGTGCCAAGTGGCACAGGACCTGGATGCGGGTCCCTAATGGTGAACTGAGATCATTGCTAAGGACACTCACTGATCACATAAGAGACACTCTGTTTGCTCGCTGGGAGATGCAGTTCATTTGCACTAATTGCAGGCTTGGAGGCCTGGAGAAGGCAGCTCTGTATACACATACTGTATTCCCTTTGTTGGCGAAGGTAGCTCTCACAGGCCCCGTTCCTCCTGGCATTGTGTGTGTGTGTGTGTGTGTGTGTGTGTGTGTATTAAGAGAGAGATTTAACTGCCTTTAAAATATATGTGCATTTCTAATTCTTTACACTAGGTTTACTAATCGCTGGTGAGGGGAAGCTACAACATAATAGTAAATTAATTTCTGGAACAGTTTAGCAGATAATTCATGAAAGAAAAGAAATCTAACATAATAGTAAATTAATCTCTGGAAAAGTTTAACAGATAATTCATGAAAGAAAAGAAATCCAAGAAAATCTAATCCAATTACTTTGGTTTATAGGATTTGCTTTTCTTCAGAAAAGTTCAATCTTATAAAAGTATTATTCTTATCGATTAACTGCTTATCTATTTTTGGTTATTTCACAGTTATATTGACTATTTCTCATCTCTAAGAATATATATTTTAAAGTATACACTGCATAATTTTCTTTAGTTTTCAAACAACTTTTGAAGAAATGTAAAATCAGGAATCTTATCTCTTTCAAATTTAGAAATATTGCATTTTGAAGACACAGAATAGTATGAGATGAGCATGAAATACATCTCATTATATAGAGTAAAACTTCATTCTCTAGAGTTTTGGTTGACTAAAAAAATAAATATTTACTAAGAATTTGAAATTTTAATTCTAATCGCTGAGATAGGTAAACAAAAAAATGGAAGTAATCCTTGTCATAAAAATGTTAACAATATGTGAGGTGATGTCAGACATGCACATTATGGAAACTTACCTACAAGTACTGACACTTCCCAAATGAATGAAAAATATAACTTGTACTTCAATAATTCAGAGATGAATAGTTTCCATTTTTCATGTAGTAGTCAAATTATTAAATTTGAGTAAAAGAATATGAGGTTCAAATGGGTGAGAAGAGCCTTATCAGGTGAAAGTATTTTATGATTATGGGATATAGATGGGAGAAGAGAGTGGGGGGGGGCAATAGGGGCCAAAATAAATAGAGGTGGTATAGTCAAATGGGGGAGGACTGAGTGGTTGCCCAAGGAGTTTGAAGCAGCAGAAACAGAAGTTTATCCAAGTTTTGAGGATCATAAATACAGACCAAGTGCTGGTTCAAAAAGCTTTAATTGATCAAGGAGCAACAGGTGACTTGATAGGGCTAAAGCCTGGAAAAGTGTAGGTCAGTTAGGGGACTGTTACCCACAAATGAGGTGAAAAGGCAATATCTAGGATGGGGTAGTGCTATTTGAAAAAAAGAGAAGAAAGCTAAAGGCCCAGTGATCTTTTTCACTCAATAATAACATCAAGTCTGGGGGAAAGAAGAACTAAAGATCACTCTCAGATACCTGGGTGAAAAGAAGAATTAGAGAAATTAGGTAAAGGACTTTGTGAGCTGGTTTGCCTGTTTGTTTTTTTGGAAGAAGGGTTTTAAGTGGAATGCTGCATTTAAGTGGCTGAGAAATTGCTTAGGTGGAGCAGCTTAGTGGGCAGTAGATAGAAATATGGCCCTGGGACATAAGAGAGAAGTGAAGCCTGCAGGTAAATCTACAGTATTTGAAGCCATGGGGCTGGATGTCAACTCTTAACAAGATAAAGATGTTTAAATACAGGTTAGGTTACTATCAAGGCAAGGTTTCCTGGGGATATAAATTTTAGCTATGAGTTTAAAGACCAATTCTCTGAGATGGCAAGGTTATGACACCTTACCGAGTTGTTTGTACAGTGCTGCCAACTTAAGTGTATGGTGGCAGGTTTGCAAACTTAATTGTCAGATTTTGGGGATGATCACAGCTCTGTTGGCCATTCCAGAAAAAGAGTTCCAAAATGGCTTTGAAGGGTGGACTAGGCACTGACACTGGTGCATAGCTTCCCAAAGGGAGTATTTTGCAGGTGACCACAGTGATATTCAGCAATGAGGTGTACTGTACTTTTTCTAGAATGAGTTCTGAAATTAATTGTCTGACCTCATACACACACACACACACACACACACAGGTATTATAAAAAAACTAGGAAGTTTTGATATCAAAGGGAAAGAAGTTCACTTGTATATAATTTCCAGAAATAAAAAAAATAAGAAGTCTTTGGTAGGTAGAAATTTATAATGACACTTTTAAGGATGTACAGGTAAAATAGTGGCCATGTGTTTACATGTTGCTAAGAAGTATATTTATGCTTCCATTTGGTGGTGTTAAGACTCACAACAGCATAGCAGCTAAGGGCCTGGATTCTGGATCCAGAATTTCCATGAATTCTAGTTACTGAGCAAATTATTTCATTGTACTATACTTTAATGTCCTAATCTATAAAATGCCACCTAGTTAATAGGACTACTTGGATAATTAAATAAACTAATACATATAATAAAGGTAGGGAGTTCCTAGCACATGGTAAGTATCCATAAGAAGTTAATTTTTTTATATTACTTATTATTATTATCATCAATATTTTTGTAATGGAATAGAGTTCCCTCAGTAAGTTTTTCTCACTCTCCAAACATGCCTCTGATTACACTAGTTATGATCTGAATTGATGTTTGATATTAATTGTTATTATAGGGTCTTAGTCTATATAGAGTAGTGTTAACTACCCTGGAAAAACATTTGATAAGTGTCTAAAGTGAAGAAAAAGTGAAGAGCTGAGTGAATGTATGTAAAAGGGGAACAAAGAAAATCTTGAAGTTTATATTGAATAAACAAATGTAAAAAAAGAAGGACATTTCAAAGATGGGGGTTGTCAAAGATTTCTAATAAGAACAATGGACTAATTTTTCTGGTGTGGAGTTGTTTCTTTCATCTTTGAACATTGGTAAAGAGCTGCTTAATTTACACATCTCTCATCTCCCAAAATGGGAAAGACAACGACATAACAGGGTCACTTGCCCAGCCAGGCTTACAGAGCCACTGTTGTGGAAACTGTTGCCTTTCGAAACTCTCAGAGTTGTCCTGAACAGTTGTTCTCTGCCATCCTCAGGCTGAGAGGTCCAGCGGCAGTCCTACGGTTGGTCAAGACAGTTTAGAGAGTTATTTTCCTTGGGGCCCTTAAAGACTTCCTAGTCATAAAAGTATCCCATTCCTCATATGTGCAGTATAAATAAAAGGGATGGTGCTTTCTAGATTCACTATGCTCCTCCCCCAATTAAATAAATTTCGAGTTCAAGTTCAAGAATCTGTGGATCAAAAGTGCTTCATTCGATTTGCACTATATAGAGTAGAAATAAAATAAAAAAACAATGATTTGGGCCTAATAAAGACCATATATTTTACATTTTTAACTATAAGCTGTTAACTAGTAAGAAATTCTGTAACAGCTTTTTACCTCCAACTTCCGCTTCTTTTGTGATCACTGCTTTTCCTCAGTTGAACTGTTTTGCATCTTAAAGATCAACTAGAAAAATTAGGTACTGTCAACTTAATTTAAATCTATTACATAATGAAAAGTAAATATTTTGACAAAGGTATTTCAGAATCAAAAACTAGATGGTATCTAATTTCTTGAAAATTATCAAATCATTTAATAGTAACAAGTTACATTAAGTATCTAGTGATTTTCAACATTGGTGTCCAGAAATCAATGACTGCTAGCATCAGAGAATTAAGTTTTTAACCAGTATTAATAGAGGAGGTTATCCTCTGAATAATCAAGGTGAAATGACTTTTTAAGGTATTATACTTTGACTGGCACAAATTAGAACTGAATTTTGGTGTCCTTATGTTCAATGAAGATTATTTGATAGGTACTATGATCAGGAAGGTAAAAAATAAGCTTATGAAACTTTGATAAAAATACTTGAGCATGAACATTCAAGTACTATATCCCTATAGAAGCAGTACAATGATATACAAAAATTCAGACATCAAAGTAGTTGTAGGAAATGTCTTAAGAATAACATGTATGCAAGTTACTTGTGTTAACATTTTTTCAAGAATTTTAACTCAGCCCTTAGATTTTCAATGCTTAACGAAATGCCATTATTAAAAAATAAATAAATAAAACAAAATTTTGGAAACTTACTCCCAGCTAAGAGGGTACAAGAACACCATAGTTTTAATATTTATTATGAATAATATTATGAAAAATTCTAGTTATAAATAAAAATTTGGTACTGTATTAGTAATAAGCATTAAGGAAATAGCAAATGCATGCATTTGCACAAACACACTTTATGTCTAATGTTCTTTATATGTGTGATAATGATAAATCATAAATTAAAGGAATAACAAGTCTTTTCCTTGTTCTCGAGTAGGTGCTTTAAAATGTCAATGCACAAAGATGCTTTCTCCACATTGCCAGATTGGGTGGTAAGGGTCGGGAGAGAAATACATGGGTGTTCTATAACTGTGATCATTTTGAGGACTATATTAATGGAAGTTGTTAATTAAATCACACGATTCAAACTCTATTAACAGAACTTTGAGTATATCAAGTGTAGTAAGATTTTTAAGGATAGAGTTTATCTAACATTAATTAGCAAAACCTCAGAACTGTACACAATCATATTCATGACTTGTAATACCTTCTAAGAGGTTTAAACCATTCATTATATTGCCATTGATATTGTATAAGTGAAACCAAAAATTGTAGAAATTGAATGAATTGCTTGATATGTCAAAATTAAGGCTAATAAGTTGGATACAAAAATCTTATCTTTCCATTTGACATCATGACCTCTCCCTGCAGCTAACACACATACACATGCACATTTGAACATGTATATGTGAAAATATAATATATATTCATCTGAACACACAGTTAGAAGATACATTTAGTTACATTTAAAAGAGCTGATGAACATATAAAAGATGTGAATGACTAACCTGGTGTTACTACTACTCCATTTCCATTGACCACAGGCCTCTCTTCCTCTTCCTCCTCAGGAGGCTCTACACTTGCTTTCTCCATGTTGCTCACTGATTTATTCCTCTTCCGTTTTCCTTCAGCACTTGGAGTGGCTCCTGGAAGTATCTGGTCTGTTACATTTAATAATAATGGTGTTGGTTCTGCTGGAGGTTTTGGGGTACCGTAGTAATTGTCTGCAAATGATACAAAAACATTAAGATGTTAAGTATTTCTCCTAGTATAGTCTGTAAATTGTAAACAAAAAATTATATTGAGACATTTATTTCCTATTTCACATATATGTATATATTTTATACGTACACACAAATATACATTATATATGTGGTTTTGTATCCTTTATATCTTCATTTGTTGCTTCTATTGTATTGAGCTTTAGTGCTTAAATAAAGATATAGAACTACCTTCATTCTCACCTTGGTGTCAAACCAAACTACAGTCTTATGTATTAGTCTCATGTGGTACATAGCAATCTCAAAATTATTCAAAATTATTTGATAACAGACCTTGATTATAACATTTTTAAAAATCAGTATTTCTGAATAAGGGTACAAGAAACTTTTATATTTTTAGTGTATCACTCAACATTCTGGAAATGCAAAAGCACATGTGCACAGCATCCTGCTCAGAGCCTTAGCTCCACATTGGTACAGTGGCTCCAGTGACTGCTGACAGTGGACCTGTTGCTCTTATCATTGCTTAGATTATTGCACTCTGTCCCCACAGCTCCATGATCTGAGCTATGAAGTCATTTGTTTCTCCCATTAGTCTAAGAGGCTTCTTAAAGGAGAATAATTCTAATTTCTCTGTGTAGTAAGAGATAGGTACATAGTAGGCAGGGAATAAATGCTTACTAAGCAAATATCTTTATGCATTTAAGAAATTACTTTATTACTTTATTTAAAATGCTCTAAATTTTTGATTAGTAAAGAACATAATGGTGTTTTTAAAAGTCAATGTTATGTTTTTAGAAGCAACTTCAAACCTGTAATTTTTGCACTTATTTGCACACTTGTTTATTAAAATCTTTATTTAGTCCTCACTATGCACCTAGGCTCTCCAGTATATTTGAGAGA
This sequence comes from Lyroderma lyra, assembly GCA_004026885.1. Classification (NCBI taxonomy): domain Eukaryota; kingdom Metazoa; phylum Chordata; class Mammalia; order Chiroptera; family Megadermatidae; genus Lyroderma; species Lyroderma lyra. The sequence goes on from PVJL010001310.1 coordinate 16,008, forward strand.
AAATGATGAATATAATACAATCCTTATCTTCCAGATGCTCAAAGATCTGGTATGGAGGACAGGCACATGTGACATCAAGGAGATAAGCATTGAAACAGGAAATAGGATTAAGCACTGAAATCAGAGAAGCATAGGAGAGGAAACACGCCTCTCTATCTGCAGAGGCCTCACAAGGCAACTGGCAAAACTATCCTGTGAAAGAAGCAACCCTTAACTAGCAGTCATGAATTCTAGACTTGCCTTTTCTACATAACTGTAATTCAAGTAAATTTCTTAACTTTAGTAAGGCTCAATTTCTTCATCTATAAATTAGGCATAACAATACTTGTTATATCACCTGTGTTTTGGGTTGCAAACAACCAAAACCTATTCTAGTTAAGTTAAACATAAAAGAGATGTATTGAAAAGATATGAGATGGCTAGTGGAGGGAAGAGTGGGTGGGAAAAGCAGGCAGAAACAAAGCAGTCCAGTCGGGACACCCAAGTTCACTCTGCTGTAAGTCCAGCTGGTTCCACTGCCACAGGCATAGCCCCCAGGTGCCACTGCCTCCGTGGGAATGAGCCCCAAACTCTCCTCAGGAACTCTAATTCACTCACTTCTGGGAAAAACTTCAGGAAGGACTGTCTCATTGGCTGAGCCTCAGTCACCTGGGAACCTTTGAGCTGCCAAGTTAGGGCAAGATAACAGCCACTTTCCTCTGACTTGGAAACGGGGAGGTGGAGCCCTACACCCCATCCATCTTATCTTCGGACTCTTCCCAGGAGGCAAGAGTCTTGGGATGCTGAGTCAGCAGAAATGACAAATGTCCACTACCCTTGCCCTCCTCACTGGGTTGTTGTGAAGATGAATGTATGAGGAAGAGCTTCATAAACTATAAAATTGTAGTCGTTTTAATGGCAATGTAAACCTCAGACTGGCACAGACTATGTAAGTTAATATTCTGAAGGCTAGTTATGTCACTAATGCTGTTGCTCGTTTTCATAGATAGTCACTTGTCACAGTAATCTGAGGAATAAAAGTAGCATTGCCATGTATAGTGGTTTTCATATATGTAAAACTGAAGTCTGTAATGTGGATGATACACATTTTGCTAAATGTTACTTTCTAATTTTACTTAGATTTTAGAGTATTTAAAATGAATCAGACTATTATGAAGGGATTAAGCAGCACAAAACAGTCATGGAGGTGTAAAGTAAAGCATAGGGAACACAGTTAGTAATATAGCAATAACCATGCATGGTGCCAGCCAGCTTATAGATTAATCAGGAGGAATGTTAATCACTATGTTGTACACCTGAAATTAATATAAAATATTGAATGCCAAAATAACACATAAATAAAGTATAAATAAATAAATAAAAATACAATGAATCAGAACTTTAATTCCAAGCAAACAAAAGCTGCTAGTCTCTTCTTAGAAGTCTATGAACTATTATTGTATTTCAGCATCCATAAGGGCTCGCATCATTCTTAGTAGTTAGTACACTGCTATGGTTTCTATAGAATCTCGTTACCTACTTCTTATCTAATAAATATAATGTAAAACTAGTAAATAATCCTGCATGTCTCAATAAATAATATAATTTTAAATAATCTGAAAACTTCAGTGTCTTTAAGTATATATAGTACTAAAAGACATTCATCATACTTCAGGGTTTTTTTCCAGTTCGCTTTTTATGGGTTAAATTACTAATTAGAAATATGTGCATAGCTTAGGCTAAAAATAAATATTAAGTAATAGATTTTGTTGAATTTATATTGCTAAGTAATTGGCATGTATAGTGATTACAAATTACATAGCAATAATCTATTTGTAAAATTTGATTTGTAAAATTAATACTTCAGATTAAATTTTAGATATAAAACGTATGACTTATTAGTTAAAATGTTAAGATTATCTTTATTAACAATAATACCAGCAATTTAAAAGAGGCACCAAAATAACTCATATAGTTTCTACAATTGAGAAATATAATTTATGGAGAATAGGCTATTACTGCAAACCCAAGCACAGAATAGGAAAGTACGAATGCCTAAACCAAGTTGAAGAATCAGCCAGGTAGTCAGGGAGCTAAGTCACTGAAATAATTCCCTGATGTAAGTGCACATGAATCCATGTATCTAGGTGATGTGCCCTTTTTCAGAAAAAACAATACAAAAAAAAAAAACCCAACTAAAATTATTTAAAAATATAACTTGGAAACACTTTCCCATTAAGAATGAATTGTCTTTATGCTTAAGGCCAGAATTTAGTGAATCTAAAATCTGAAAATACCATAATAATATGGAGTAATGTTTAACAGCATAGGTCATTGTGAGATAAACCTGACTTTGAATCCCGTGTCCCTTAAACCTCTTTATATCCTTAAATTGATTCAGTTAACAGGGGAACATGGGGCTGTACAATGACTGTAGTCACAAAAGCAACTTGACTACTACTATTATTACAATCATCACCACTGCGATTTACCGAGCCGGACACTGTAATGGGCATTTTAACTGTGTACTCTTGTATTAAATGGGGATTAGAATAACTCCTATCTCACAATGCTGTTATAAAGATTAATGATAATGAAGGGCTATACAGTGTGACTGGATCAGAATAGGTGCTCAATGTAGGGTGGCTAGTTTTGGCATTTATTCATCACAATACAGTATGAAGTAATTTTGTCTCTGCAGTTAAATAAAAATGGAAGTTCTGTAAAATTAAACTATTTCCCAATATTAGACATGAAGCAAGTGGAAAAACCGTATCAGTTTGACTTATGAACCTCATTTCTTTTCAATATACTGTATTGCCTCTTAAGAGAAAAGTGTGATGAAATTTGCAACCTGCCCAGAGCTGATGCTAGAGAACTTCAAAGCCACAACCAATGAGCACAAACCTATCATTTTCAAAATGAAAAGTTAATAATTGCTACCAAATCATAAAGCAGGGAAATTTTAGGTGAATACCTTATATTTGAAAAGAATGACATACTCATTAACAGTTTCATTAAGTTTAATATAAAACTGCATAAACTTTGCTGTTAAATATGATAGTAAAAATAGAAATGATATATAAAATTATTCCCTTACTTCTATCATAATTAGGATAATTTATCATTCTACATAATCTTACTTTTAATCAATGCCTGGAAAATGAAATAGAGAATTATTTGAGGAATTTGATTTATTCTTAAGCTTTTTAAGTTCTTGCAAAAATGGATTTTTAAAAAGTAAATATGTAGTTATTGCAAAGAGTGAAACAGTGAATGTACCCATTTCTGACATTATAAATATAAAAAGCTTTCTATAAATTTGAATAAAAAGAATAGTCTATTTAACATCAATAATTGGGTTTATAATAATAAAAATCATTTAGTAAATACTCATTTACACTGGACACTCTTATACTAGTTTCTTACATTGTTATAAACTAAACATGCCTAGAGAGTCTGTGGAAAAATCTAATCCATTACCCACTTCTATGCAGACCCATTCCTGAATCATCCAAAAGAGATGAAAAAAGCTTTCTAAGTAACTTTTCATGTATTATACTTATAGACTATCACGGAATTACTTTGCTTCCTCAATACTTGCTAGATCAAATAACTTTTTCAAAAAGCATTAGTCTAAGCTTTCAAAATAACGTCTTCATCTTTCTTCTGACCATTACAGGTATTTTTCTCCCCCCGATTTTTTTTCATGGTGAAGTCAAGCGGGGAAAATAACCTACTTGAATGAATTATAATTTGTTCCTTGATTTGTATCCCACTCTTTATTAGGGTAATAAATACCAAAATACTATTTTCTGAGGTGCAACATATTCTTTATGACTTTAAGTTCTGATATTATGACAAGAAGGAGGAAAGGCACTAAAAACTAATTTATGTATAAGGAAACATAAAACTTCTAGTAGTAAATTGAAATGTTTTTACTTATTTCCAACACCTTTCCCCTTTAAACATTACCAGTTTTCATGATGGAGACGTGATTTTTTATTTAGTTCATTGGCTTTTTAAGTAGTAAACTCAGATACTGACTGTTGTTTCAGTCCTTTGGGTGTTAATAATAACATGTGTGGGTTTTACATCAAATAACCATAGATCTTCCCACATAGCACCCAAGTGGAGATGATTTTAGAAAGGTAATATTCTTGTCTTCAACATACCTCACAGATTAAGGTCCTGACCTGCATTTCTCCCCAATATTCTCAGTGCTTTTATTCCCATTTTGGTAACAAGAAAGAAGCAATTTTGGATAATGGTTTAGTAGAAGAAAGATGATTGCCTACAGGGACTCAGGGACCTGCAGACAAACACAGCCCATCACTGGGATCCCTAGAGAGCTGGAGAATATGTTCTCACGTTGGAACAATGTGTAGCAAAATTTAAGAGACTAACAATCTCATCATTTGTGTTCTATAGCTTTATAAATGGAACAAATTGATTGATACCTGTCTTCCTTAATGACACCTGGAAAATTTGATTCCAGCATTAAACAGAGAGAAGAGATTCAGAATTCCAGACCCACTAATAATTAATTGTGTTTGAAAACCTGTCAGATCACAAATAAACAATCTTTTATCTACATCAGAGATTTAGAATTGTATTACTAGAAACAGATAAATCATGAGAAGATTTTAAATTCAAACTTTAACCCTTTTGCTATGACATTTGGATATATCCAAATGAGTATTTCTACCTGCTGACTGTGGTGTTCAAGTTTACCCCATGAGCTCGAAAAAAACTTTTCTTCATTTTCAAGATTTTTAAATGTGTTTTCCTGTGGCTTACGCTATCAACAACAAAGATGTTTTGTGTGCCAAATTGTGTAACATTGTGTAATAAATTTTTTATGTCATCAATGCCATTAAGTTCTAGTTTATCTATATTTAAATCTAATTGATGCCATGCAGTATGTTTGAGTATTTTTTGCTAAAATTCAACACAATGGTAAATTTATTACTATATAACAAAAATTTTAAATAAAAATAATGTCATTTATGTACAAATCAGCTCAAAATGTTATTAAATGCATAAAATAATCAAAATATCAACTTTTTATTGTTTGTGGCTTTTGACACATTTTGTAAAAAAACTTGAAGTCAATTAATGCAGTGAAAGGGTTAAAACATGTTTAACATATTATACATGTGACAGTGGTGAGTTAAAATTAGTATCCCAAACCATCATAACTCTGTTAGCCATGGCAAAAATCACAGTCATATGGCTACAGTGTTAGTAAGTTAGAAATTCTATAAATACAAAATAAAATTCATTAATGTAACCTAGAAAATATTCTACTTTTCTAAAATTGCAGTTTCTATCAGGAAATAAGAATCCAACATCTCATTCTACAATGCTTTTAACAACTGATTTTTGAAGTTATTTTTGTAAGCAACTATGATACTTAAATTTGATCTGCCCCCAAAATGATGCCATTTCTCATTGTGTCATAGGTAGTTGTTTGAAACCAAAATGCAAAAACTCTTTGACTTCAAAAAGATAATGTCTTTTTCTCTATGGTGAAACATTAATCTCACGTGCCAAGAATAAGAAAAACATCCAAAATAATGTTTTGTCACTGATACTTGTACTAAACAGCAAGTTACTAAATTTTGTGAAAATTTATTGTTGAATGTGACTTTCAAAGTGTGCACAATCATGTAAACAATGTGGAAGTTTCTGGTTTTTTGACATGCAGAATTGAATTTTTTTGGGGAGCAGGGGTTGTTCCCTGGTTGGGAAACAAACCCAGGCCACGGCGTTGAGAGCGCTGAAGCCTAGCCACTGCACCACCAGGGAACCTCCCGCTCCGCATTGAATTATTTTGCAACAAACCTCATTTAAGAATTTTGAGTTTATTTTAAATTAAATAAATGCTGGATTCACAATGAGCTTTATTCTAAATTTTACTATCTTCAATATTCTCCAGAAATCATGTATTTGGTTTAATCTGACTGATACTTTCTGAAACTTGTTAGCAAGTTCTTAGTAGGTTACTTGTGGTCGTTCTCACTGAATTTTTATTTATTCATGTTAGTAAAAAAGGCACAGGAGAAATCTTTGCTAAATGTAACTGTTCACAAACTGGCCAAGGCGGGTGTTTCTCTTAATTTAAAGGATATCAGATACCCTTGCCTTTAGTGGCTCTTTCTTTCAGGCATTATTCAGAGGTCAGAACATTTTCCAACTGTGCCAAAATAATGTAGGTAAAGAAATTATGCAAAGAAATCCTCAAGAGAACAGAAGGAAGATACATATGATTTTTCAGTGTCAAATATACATTTACTTTTAAAGTAAAGCATTTGACATTTGACCACTTATAATTATAGTAACAAAAATTTTACAAGCCTGATACATAAGCATATCATATTTAAATAATATTAAATCCCCTGGAGCAGCACTTTCTAATAACAATGTAATATGAACCACGAAGACAAGCTTCACATGTTATTTAAAATTTTCCAGTTGGCCACACTGAAAAAGGAAGAAGAAAGGCAAACCTTCCCAGACTGATTACCAGTGTGGAGTAGTCATTTCTTGCTTTGATGGTAGGGATGGGGATGGAGTCAGTATAAGAACAGCCTCTCCACAGCTTTGATGCCTAAATTGAGATTAGAAAGGTAAATAGAATCAAATAAAAGTTCAGGGGTTACAGGGAGGAAAAGCATTCCAGGCTGATGGAATACATTTGCAAAAGTCCTGACTCTGAAGGATGAGTAGTTCTAGGAAGAACAACGTGGCTGGCGCTGACAACGGGAGCCCTGAGGTTAGAGATCATACGAGGCCTAAACGTTTTTGTTAAAAATATGGATTGATTTTGAAGAAGTAAAGGAAATCCATTATAAATTTTAAAAGGCATTCAGATTTGTTTTTAAGGTGCCAGGGTGCAGCACGTAGGGTGACTTGGAAGCAGCAAGAGGAAGAGTCTTGACATGAATGAGGGGTCTAGTGCAGGAGTGCAATGATGGTATGTGGGCTGGTGGGAGGTGATGGAGATGGGGACAACAACGAGACTCAGGTTTCAAAGGAGAAAAACAGAAAACAAAATAATGTTTAGACAGGATCTGATATTAGCAACTTGCTTAAAGAACCACAAGTCTTCATGATTATCTTCCTTTCTCTCTCAGAAATAATAAATATTGGACAGAACTACTAAATCTTCTCCTGATACTCAGGATTTCTTCATGAAATACTATGCACTGGCATGACCAAGCTTCAATACAGACTTTTTCATGAGACTTTTTCAATACAGACAATGTTTTCATGAAACATTATAGGATTCTAGATGTTTTAATTTGTCTTTTTAAAAGTCTTTATAGACATTCAGGCACTGATTGGTGCCCCTATCAGAATCTGTTTATACCTCTTGTTATAGACCTTATGATTTGTTATAATTATTATTTACTGTCTGCATAGCCCCAAATTTTGGCTTCTCATAAGGAGCCATTTATCATTTAGTTTTTTCTCTCCGACGTCTAGAATAACATTGGCATGTGGTCAATACTGAGTTAGTTAATTCTTATACTGATGTGACATCCACATCCTGTAAAGAAAGATGCAACCCTGTTTACTATTTCTTGACTTGGAATCTTGCTAGAAATGCAAATTCTCAGGACTCACCTTCTATTTCCTAATCAGAATGCCTAGGCTTAGGTCACTCTGCCTCATTCTGATGTACATTGATATCTGAGAATAACTGGTTTAGAGGATTGCTTTAATGGGATACACACCAATGAAACAAGTTTATTTTAAAAGTCAGACCAGCATAAGAGGGATTCAAGTACCAATTTTAGGATCCCCTGTCATTCCTTCTTCCAAATAATCTTTATAAAAAGCTTCAAACCATGTAGGTATTTTGGGGTATTAAAATTCTGATATGGGAGTTCCCTGATGGTGTAGTGGCTTAAGGCTTCGGTGCTGGCGCTGTCAGCGCTGCGGCCTGGGTTCGATTCCCAGTCAGGGAGCTACCCACATACCAAAAAAAAGCAAAAAAAATAATAAATAAATAAATAAAACCATTTCTATAAATTGTACCCCTTGTTTAAAAAATAAATAAATAAATAAAATAAAATAAAATTCTGATATGCAAACCAGTCTATGTGAGGGGGGTCAGCAAACTCTTTATGTAAGGAACCAGAGAGTAAATATTTTAGGCTTTTTGTGGCAAGGGATCTCTGTCATAAGTACTCAATTCTGCCATTGTACCATGCAAACAGCCAGATAGCACATGAATAGGTGTGGTTGTGCTCTAACAAAACTTCATTTACGGATGTCAAAATGTGAATTTCATAAAGTTTTCATGTGCTGCAGAATATTATTCTTCTCTTGATTTTTAAATATTATTTAAAATGTAAAAGTCATTCTTACTTTGTGGGCTATGTAAATATCGGTGTTGGAGTGGATGTGACCTACAAGATAAAGATTTCCACCATCAGGTCTAAGTAATAATCAATTAACAACACATAATTTTCTAGGCATAGATATCGATTCATTAATTGAGCATTTAGTATGTGCCAAGCAAATAAACAATACAGATGAAGTGCTTGTCTTCAGGGAATGTAAGAATCAAGAGGAAAAAAGACATTACAACTGAAAAAATTTGAGATAAGTAAAGGACATGTGAGAGTGCTATAAAAGAGAGTAATGGAAACACCTACTTCAGGTAGGATGGGTAAGAAAGGTCTATCTGAGGAGGGACTATTTAAACTGAGACTAAAAGAGAAAGCCATGCCTTTCATGAAAAACTTGAAGAAGAGGGTTATAGGCCAATGAACAGCAATAATAACATCACTGGAACAGACATATGCAGTAACTGATGAATGCTAACATGACTGAAGCATAATGAACACAGAGGAGACGGTCAGAAATTGACCAGAAAGGCAGACAGGAATCAGGTCATAAACGGCCTTGTCAACCAGGACAAGGGGATTTGGGAAGGATTCTATGGAGGGAAATAATTTTATTTAAGGGTTTAAAAAATAATTCATTCTTGTTGCTATGGAAATGGATTTGGAGGAGAACAAGAGAGATGGGAGATGGTTTGGAGACTGAAGAGATTGTGTGTGTGTATAAGTGTATTTTACACACATTATATCAGATATCTTTAAAACTAAAATGCTAATAACAGAAACCCCAGTAAAACAAAATGATTTCCCAAGTCCAGACTGATAATTCTATGATTGTAGAATTTAACAAAACATTCAACACTAGATAGAGAATCTGAGCAGTCTTTTGGTGGTCAATGGAATGGATTCAAACACAATTTTCTAGGAAGAGAAAGGAAAGCTTCATTCAATACTTTATATCACAAAGATGATATTGTTTATATGAATGTGGACAAAAAAGGAACTCTGAATAGGTATGTAGGCCTTGTGAACGAGTAAGTTTACTCTTCATCACAGTGAATGGTAGTCAATCCAGCTCAGTAATGACATTTTTTATATTATCAGAGGCATTTATCTAATAACATAAGCCTATGAGTAGATCTGTCTAAATTGATATTGAAAGGACAATTAAAACTAGTATTCAGGCTACAACCACTATTCATGTTGTTGTAGAATGTATTGAATGTGACACTTTACAAAGGTATACTGTTAACATTGGGGCATAAACACTAATTAAAGTAATGACTTCATTTAGCAATTTCTTTTTTATGAGGCTATTTGGATCAGGCTCTCTCCTTCATGTAAAAGGGCAAATCTTTATTAATTTAGATGATTACCTCATAGCAATGAATACTAAGTGAAAATAATACCACAGGCCCAGCCTATCATTTCTTTACCATTAAACTATGTTGCTGTTTCAGTGATAAAAAGATGAGAACATTTAAAATCTTTATTTTAAGTGGTTCACATGTCTCTATTAATTGTCTCCAATGATTTTCTAATGCTGAGAAAAAAACATTAATTTCATATTTGGCAGTTCTCTTAAAAAAATGGGTAATGATGAAGAATATAGATTGTGAGCTTTTTAGTTTACATCTTTACTTAGAGATACTAGGAATTCATTCCACTAACTGAGGTAGATAATTGCTCATGCAAATTTTATACTTATCAATTGAATATTGGTTAGAAAAACAAAAACAAAAAAACAAATTCTTACACCATAATTTTACATTCATGTCACTAAACGACCAGTAGCCTATGAGTGACTATGAGTTTCAAGACACAATCTCTGCACTTTGGGCTGAAGGTAGCATGCTGAAATTCATGAATTACAACTCTTCCGACAAGAACCTTTGATGGCTCCAGGGATTGGAAATGGAATATAAAACTTTTCACCCAGAGGTGATTGGCTCCAATTTGGCCTAAATTGGTAGCGACCAAAAGTTATTATCTATAGACAGCTGTTCAGTAATGGCTACAAAATGAATTGGTGGATTCAGTGTAATTTCTAAAAGGCAGGGATCTGAGTCAAGAGCTCATGATGATTACCTCATGCCCCCAGGTGAATGGTTTTAGACAGGAGTCAAGACGTTCATTGACTGAAAGGAGATATTCCACCACCTTCTAGATTTTACAATGGTCTTTCAGTTGGACACAGCCAAAAGTTTTTTTTGGCAACTGGCAAGAATGTTTGTTAACTGATAATTTGTCATGTATAAGGTGGGGATGCATTTATATCTAAGTACCGTATCTCCAAATATCCATGTTTGAGTTCAATAAGCTATCTTAGATTATAATGAGAAATGCTAAGGAGATTTTATTAAAGTAATTTAGACTCCTGCTACCCGAAGTGTGATGTGCAGACCTGCCGTACCAGCATAACCTGGGAGCTTTCCAGAATTGCAAACTCTCAAGCCCACTCCAGACATATTGAATCAGAATCTGAATTTTAACAGGATGCACAACACAGTTTGAGGAGTATAGTGTGTCTTGAGAACACATTGCATTGTACAGCTGCTCATTGAACAAAAGTGCATTCCATAAACATATGGTAGTGATAAAAACAAAGACCTGGATACTGTTTCTGTATATTAATTTCATAATCTACTATCTCTGGCTATTTGTATTATTTATGTTGCAACTTAAATAATCTCCTGCCTATTTATTGTCTTAGCGTCACCATTAGACTTTAAGCTCCTAGAGGGCAGGGATCCAACTTGGCATTCCTTTTGAGTCCAGTTTAGGTTTTATCAATTGTATAATGCAACTAGAAATTACAAGTCTTCATTACCTTATGTTAAGTCATGTTAAATAATCTTATTCTCATGCAACACTAATTTAAATAGATTGTGTTTACCTAGAGACCTGAAGAGCTATCATGATGCCCTGGATCATTAACCAGCAGTAAACTGCTAAACTGCCATTTAATACATTGATGGTCAAGTACAGAGTAAGAGTATTTTATCTACTCTGCTGAACTTGGAACAGCCACAAAATCAAACATCCAGGCCAATTTTTTAAATGGCTTTTTGTAGAACATATTGCTATTCAGTATATTTCATTAAATTTGGTCAACATGAGACTCATTAACTGGGACATATTTAATATTTGGGCTATTTTATTTCTATGAATGTTTATAGTCCTATCTCCCAAAGGAAAACCTAAAATGCATTAATTTTATGGTATCAATAAATCATTTAGTCTGAAGATTAGCTGTTCCCTAGAATCTAAGTTTTCTATTCTAAAAATAAACAAAAAAATTAATAATGGATTAAACATTTTCGCCAACACACATTTTATTACCCTATTCAAATTATCCAAATAAAAAGTTCATATGTTTTCGTATCCAAGGTTTTCATAAGAATTTCTTAAGTCAGTTAAATATGTCAGCTGGGCAAGTTCTCTAAATTATCTGAGCCCATATTTCAACATTTGTTTTTTTGTTTCTCAAGAAAATGGTTAAGACCAACTTTATAAAACTATTCTGAGCATTTAATGAGATGAACAAGTTTTTTTGGCATATAATAAGTACTTCATGGGTATTTGTTACTACTTGCTATTACTATTACTACTACTACTACCACTACTACTACTACTACTACGAAAGTAGTAGTACTACCACTACTTTTACTACTACTACTATTATTACTACTACTTCCAGTGCAATATTTGCTTTGACATCACACTGAGTTGCAAACCAGATTTAAAAATATTTAAACATATAGGATCCACTCTCAAACAATTCACCAGATAACATTATAACATTTTGTTTCAAATTAAAGAAAAACTTAAGGATATATAAGCTTGCAGGTATAATGATCCTTTCTAATAATGCTAAAAATTCTCCATTATGGTTTAATCTCATCTTTTTTTTTTTTTGGTTTGGAAAATTAAAAATTTGATTGTGCTGATTAGAATATTGCTAACAATTGTTACCCCTTATCTCTTTTCCCTTAATAGAAAAGATGATCCTTTTATCATAACAGTTGTAGTAGAGCCTCATCTTTTTCCTTCTATCTCTTAGCAGTGTAACCTGGAATGAAGAGCATGGACCATGGACTCTGAAAATATGGGTTTAAATCTGGGCTCTGCCACAGGGCAGCTATGTAGCTCTTAATAACACCTATAAAAACAGGGATAATAATAGTACCTTCCACATAGTGTTATTGTTAAGATATTAAATGAGAGGTTATATGCTTTACATAGTATTCAGCATTGTGCAATGATCATGGTTAAATAACTGATATATGCTATTATTACTGCCTAGACCTGAAGTTAAAAAAAAAGAGGAAGTAGAGTTTCTCCTCATTTAATTGTATGCTCCACAGAGGACACTTTTCAATGACCTGACTTTAGTAACTGATGAACCCACACTGCCTCAACCTTTTAGGTTTCCTTTTTTCTCATTTCTAGGATGGGGTTCTCTGGAGAACACTGACTAATACAATGCCTTTAACTTGTCTTAGATCATGTTAACCTATTGACTTCCTAATTCATTTCTCAAGTTCATTGATTTTACCTTTAGAGTTACAAAGTGTCTTGAATGACAATCTAGTCTAAACCCTCATTCCAGACATTCTGGTTATGTCTGCTTTCCCACCATTCATTCAGCCTCTGTTTTTAACACTTTTAATGTTGGAAAGTTCACTCTGTAATTAAGCAATCCATTTCTGGATAGCCCTTAATTATGAGACATTTCCTTCCGTGGAACAGAAATCTTTGTTCCCTGTTACATAAAACTAATGATACTGATTTTGGCTTTTGTAGCAGAATAGAATAAGTCTAAGGCTACAATTCCACATGATGGAGCTTCAGATATTTCAAGATTGCTGCCATGTTTTTATTATTAAAATGTACTGTTGAACAGAATTGAACATGGTGTTGGAGATATTGTTTTACCAGTATTGAAAACACTGAGACTATTACTTTCTTCTTGGATTCAGACATTATGTAATTATTAAATAAAATTTGAGTGACTATCTTGGGGTAGGTAGAAAGAATTCACTTTTGGTCTCACTTGTAAGGTGAGACTGCTAAGAAAAATAGGATGGTATTAAAAAATTATGTGCCTTTTTGCTATCTATGGATCTTTTAAATCTCGACTAATTTAAAAAACTTTCTCATCTCATTTTCTTTAAATAGATTGTTAATAACTTTAAAATTCTTTTATTAGCATGTTGTCTTACAAAAGTGGGCTTTCTGTGATGGAGGACCAGTATGACAGGAACTATTAGTAAGATAAAATTTCTGGGCATTGGTAAAGAGAAAAGCTGACAGATGAGAGCTGTCTTGGTGCTTATCAGTTAGGTCTTGTTGGAAGGAGCTGGTCTGGCATTCCCACTGGGTCTGGTGTTCTCCTGTCAAATATCAAAAGTCATATAGAACACTAATTTCAGGCAAGGCCACTCTGTGACCATGATGGGTCAAAAGAATAAAGAGACCACCTTCTGCTGCATCTTGCCCAATAATAGCATTTGCCTTATTCCATCAAACTTCTACCTTCCAGATAAGAATTCTTCAGATACCAAATCAGAAAATCATCCCTATTCCCTCACAACATTCAATCCAGAGAAAAGTCCCACTCCCTTGAGCCCTCCTCATTATCACCCGATGTGAGGCCAAATCCTAAATATTTTTACTAATATGTCTCACAATTCCCCAGGGGCCTGTGCGCTCCCCAGTGGCACTGAGTCAATAAACCCACCATGTTCAATTACAGACGTGTTCCTGGTGATCTCGGCTGCAAGGTGTTAACATCTTCTTACTGCGGTGATACATTAAAAAAATATATTTTTTGCCAAATGTAAACCTTCCAATGAATATCTTATAGCCTAAAAAACACAAGTCTAGTAAATCTATACACAATGTCAATTTGGGCATTAAATAATTTCATAAGGGTCCATTTGTGTGTTTATCATGAACTGAAATCATTTTCTGATGGGAATCCTGCTTTTGTCTTATCTCCAGGTTCACTCTTGATTTTCCTCAGAATAGAACTTAGGTGAACTTCTATGCAGGCACCTATCTTTCAGCATATCAGTTTTCATAAGAAAATCAATTCTATATTCCACTCAGCTGATAAGGGATTTAATGTTTCACTTGATTGGCAATAGGCACTAGTGTATCGGGTATACATCAGAGAGGATGATCTTAGACCTACGGCTGTTCAATGCATTTCAAATCTCAACCAAGAAAAACTATTTGTGAAGGGTTACAGAAAGATAAACGGCTCATGTATTCTTCTACGTACTCTCTGAAACCTACTCCTGGAATAAGTCAGACCAATAGAAAACCGTTAATACCTGGACTTCATGATATTAATCCCCCACATAAGAACTTCTACCGGGTTGTACGTTGATGACTCCAGGGGACTACACTGAGGAAAATTTTAAGTAACAGCTTTGTGGTCCTTGATACTGATGTTGCCCATTACAATGTACTATGCCCTTCCATGAAAATTTGAGAAAAAAACTGTTAGTGTTGAGCATGTCCTGAGCAACCAGTTTGAGTACTTACTGACAATGTGGATCTTGTAACTAATCATTCTTTCCTAATGTCTAGTTCCCATAGAGACAAGTTAATGGTTTAATTCTAGGAATTTATATGAGAGCTGTCCAAAAAGTATCCAGCCACATAATATGAAAAATAGTGGTATTTATGGCTGGATTTTTTTTCCAGGCAGCCCTTATGGACTATCGGTTGCAATTATGCAAACTTCTAAGTATGTATCTAAGGTATCTCTTTGTATTATTTTTCTTTTCAAATTGATTTTTCATATTATATCGATCTTTGTAAGCTATTTTAATTAATTTTAGATTGAAATGAGGGTAAATAAATAAAATGGTTACTGGAAAATAAATTTAATGAATACTTTGGTGACGGCTCAGGTATCTGTCAAAATATGGGAAGCTCATCTGTCTTGACGTTACAAAGTTCATCAGACTCCAAATTTACTTTCTCACTGTATCTGAACAATGCTTCCTTGTACAGTATATAACTTTTATTATTCACTTAGTCAATGAATGTATTTTATATCCACTTTGGAATGTTCATTAGAAAGTTACATTCTTAATTACTTTAGTAGATTGTTTAAAGGGCTGGAATGTTAATTGAAAACACACTCTAAATGTTTCTGAACTAATGTATACAGTTTCTTTTTTTTTAAGTAGTCACATTTCATAAGCTTATGAACCATGAAAAATCCTGTGTCTCTTCCACAAGTTCTGCTGTTGAGTCAGATGTCTTGCTTTTGTGTTATTTTATGAAATCTTATTACTTGCTTCCTTACTTAAAATGTTCCTCTTTACACCTACTTCCATCTGAATTATATTTCCAGCATGAATAATCTGAGAACCACATACATAAATGGTACTCCCACATTGTGTCATCCTCCAAAGGAGACCTTTCGGAGAAGACTGTCCTGAGAAAGAACCTTCCAGGCTTTCATGAGACACTAAGTGGGCAATTTCTCACCTAACTATTGTGCTTGAGGTGAATTATGTAAAAGGTTAAAGTACATTCAGAAGCCAAGTAGAAGTGGTTTTTTGAGATTCACCAGTTTACATTATCAATGAAATAAAAGGCCAACTTGCTATGAGCAATTTAATTTAGCAATTTGACTTGAAGAAAAACAAACCTAAGAAGTATAAAGATAGACATTTTTGTTTTAACTCAGAACTGTATTGCATAAAAACACGTGAGACAGCATGACAGTAAAAGCAACCTTATTAAGAAGCTGCAAAGGTTAAAATGAGACACTACAAAGGCACTGTGTGGTGGTCTGGTTGACAGAAAGGGTATCTGTGGCTGCCTTATTTAATTGCTTATTTTTAAAGCAGGAGGACTGTGATTTTTCCCAGTTTCAATGAGGCAGACACAGATAATTTGTGTTTGAAACATTACAGAAGGTGAGAGTACATCAGGATTGATCCAGCCGAGGTATCCTGAGCCAAAGTGAGACATGAAATCAAAATTTATTGGCAGAAGCAAGTTTCAAATGCTGGGTATTGCAAATACAAGCAACCAATTCAAAGGGCCAGAAACAAGTTCAAAGGCAGGCAGAGTGATAGGGCCAAAGGTCTAAAATCAAGTAAAGTGGCAGAATAAGTACAAATTGCCCACATAAGAGTAGTGAGCTCTGGGCAATTTTGGTGAATAGCAGTAGATGTTTGTGGTTGGCTTTGGAGGGTTGTGGCTATCTTGGCATGTAGGAGGTTAAGATGGTCTTAAAAACTATAAGAGGCAGAGGAGAAAAATTGGCTGTAAAATTGACTTTAACAAATGACAAAGTGCATTTCAGAACTCAGGTATCTCTTTTCATAAAAGGGTGACAACTCAGGCTTTATAAAGTAGCAAAATGTTTTACATACCCATCTGTTAGCAATTAGTCTTGCAATTTTCATATACTTTGACTATATAATCATTTTCATAGCTTTATTTTAATGATCACAATACACTCATTTAAAAGTTTTTCATATCACTATCCACGCTATCTTAATTTTTCTCATTAATTACAGAAATATGTTTATGGCAAACTTTGTAAAATATTATATTTGAAGTCACTTTGGAAATGCAACTTGAGTTGCCTGTCAGAGTTGATTTCAACAGAAAAATCAGTTAAGGTAAAGGTAACTGTTCTTAAAACAAATAAATGATTTGGTGCATTCTGTCTGTCCTTAATGTGTTACTGGTGGAAGGAAACTTGTATATCTTCATACATAAGTAAAATAAAACCTTTCTTTAAAACTGTCCCAACTCTAACAAATTAGACTAAATGATTCCAAGAAAAGTTAGATGATTATCTCATTATAGCTACTGAGTATTAAGCCCCTATAATGTTCTAAGCTCCTTTCAGGGTGCTATACTGATCTATTAACACACTCTATGGATCTAAGACACAGGCATTTCTACAGACAAGGAAACCAAACTCAGAGAAGTTAATTATGTTATCCCATATTACACAGCTACCAAGATAAGATTTCGATCCCAAAATAAATCTGAAGATTTTATTTTATCTACTATGAGACACGGCTTCCTACTATGTGTATCAGTCCTATCCCAGAAAAATGAAAGGCAGTGAAAGAAAGTCCCATAGGAAGGAGCAGGGTGGCTCCAAGCCCCAACATGAGTCTGACCTCAGCCCTGAAGCGGTGTTTCTATCAGGTTGTCACAGCTCTGTAAAATCTGTTGGTATTATTTTTTCCCCATTTTGTTCCTGAAAAATGATTTCCTCTTCTGTTAAAAAGCAATGATGAAAGTACTACGTTATCAATGGTAGGAAATGCACTCCGAGATGCCCTCCAGAGTGGAGATAGATTGGTATTGAGTCACTGACCCAAAGACAGTCTTTTAGGTACTTCCAAAAAAGATTTGGAGGCAGACTGTCATGAACACATGACAGCTGTCTGTGAAGAGATTAACAGATCACCACGGCTTGTGTGAGCTCTTGTGAAAGTGCTCTATGGAGCCGTAAGTACCATCTTGATTTGGGTCATACTTCTGAGTTAATTAAGCTTCAGTACCAAATTCGTGAACCATAAATGAATCCACAGCCTATGTGCAGCTCTGTATTCTGGTTGGCACACCTCCAAAGAACAGTTGTTCTTTTTTAAATAAAGAATTGAAAAACACTTAAAAATTTTCTACAATTGTACAAATAGGCCCAATTGCAATACAAAGGTTGACAAAATTAATGGTTTCAACTAAGTGTCTATCTTAAATTTGCTATATAGTTATTCGTTTTTAATGTTCTAAGAAAAAGTCCATTGTTTCAGAGATGGTATTAACTTTCAGCTGCAGTAAAAAAATTCTCAGATATTAGTCATGTTAAGCTGAGATTTAATAATTATTGTAATACTTGTCCTTCCTTTAAAAATAAAAGTCAAAGCAAAAATTTCTATCTAAATACTCCTCCAAAGTTGTTTACACAATACAGTATAACAAGTTGATCTAAATCATCATGGGTCTAACTTGAATCTGAAATAAAGCAATGTTACCTATTAGATTGAACCATAAATTTTCCATTTTATATGTAACAAATGTTTAAATTTCAGAAATTTCACTTGAGTACATGTACAAGTGTAAATATGAATACATTCAATGAATGCATTAATTTCATATGAATGTGTGTATGTATATGAATACATGAATATGTAAATATATGTATATACACATACATATACAATTTACTACTACAGGTGCAAAACAATTTGTGTACATGAAGTTGCAATAAGAAATGTGATAGTGTTATTATGAAATTAAAATGGCCAAAGACAATTAAAAACTACTGCAGTGATGTCTATAAAATGATTTTTGCAGGCTTATTGTTTCTATTTGGCAAATTACTTTAGATTATGCATTTATGTTGCTACCTGCTGATAAAAGCACAGTGCATTATTATTTATAGGATGTTTTGAAAAAAGCTTACTATTACCACATTTGAGTAAGTCAAACATTTTTCATAGATGGACTTTAAGTCAATGACTACTCTTAGATCTAGCACTTTGCCTCAATACATTTATCTGAATATTAATTTCTACCTGCATGTTTCTATCACATTATTTTTACAACCTCTACCTCTACTCTTACCACTAACCACAGTGGGTAGGCAGAAGCTTCAATATAATAAGACCACATAATAATGTAAACACAATGTTTCAGGAAGAGTATTGCAATAAAATCAGCAAAGATATTACTGTTTAAGAAAAATTATAGTAACTATCCAGCCTTAAATTTAATATATGTGAGCATATTTGGTAAACTCTTCAATCATAATAATACCTTACATTTGCTTAGTATTTTATATATTTTTAAAACATATGTATAGCTTATATTATGCCTCACAAGAACCCACTGCATGAGGCAGGGAAGATAGTATTGTCAAATGACATGTGAAAAATGCTGAATCTCACTGAGATTGATTTTTGGAGGGCAATTTGTGGTTAGGGGCAGAACTGGATGAGACATAAATATGGGAGTTCTGATTCCTTGCCCAGGGTCATGTACACTTTGCTGACAATCTTGACTCCAACAGTCACCGAAGATGTACTGGGTTGGGACATGTGTGAAGTCTGTTGGCAACAACATATACTGATTTCATGGGCACCAGCTCTAGATTCCTAAATTTCCTTAGGGCTATTGCTTCTTATCATATCCTGAAGTTGTGATAACAACACTTGAATGTTTAGATTGAGGTCTTGTAACTGTCTGAAGATGCAGACTGAAATAGGAGCATGTGTGGGAGTGAGGGGAGTAAGAAGAAGCAATGTCCTTGGTTGTAATTGGGAAGCTATTTGGAGAACAGCTCTGGGGAGTGAAGATGCCTACAGTCAAAGCTAAGGACAGACTGCTTTCCTCAGTATGCTCAAATAACTTTACACATTCCCATTTCCATGCCTGTCTCAAGCTTTTCCTCCTACAAAATCACACTCCCTTGTCCTTTCTTCCTGAAATACCATCCTTTCTCTGCTGCAAACACTCCACTTCAGGAATGTGGTCTTGAAAGATTGTCTAGTCCAAACCTCTTATTTTACAGCTGAGGAAATACAATCTAGATGGGTTGTTTTCAACCACTGGTCCATGGACTGGTTATGTGAAATGAGTAGAGTAGGTCAGTCAGAGAAATACAGATGCAGAGTGATTTTGCTTTTGTTTGTTTGTTTGTTTGTTTTGCTTTTTTGGGTTTTTTTTTCTTGGTGGGGGGGGGTTCCCTGGCTGGGAATCGAACCCAGGCCACAGCGTTGAGAGCACTGAAGCCTACCCACTACACCACCAGGGAGCCCCAGCAGAGTGATTTTGCAACATGAAATAATAACTATTTCATGGATTGGCAGGAAATTTCTGGTAGACTGGTGTTTGAAAACCATTGATCTAGATCAGGGGTGTTGAACCTTTTGGCTTCCCTGGGACACATTGGAAGGAGAAGAACTGTCTTGGGCCACATATAAAATACACCAACACTAATGATAGTTGATGAGCTTTAGAAAAGGCTCGTGCATAATTTTCATACTGTTTTAAGAAAGTTTATGAATTTGTGTTGGGCTGCGTTCAAAGTTGCCCTGGGTTGTAGGTTGGACATGTCTGATCTCGATGATTTTGACTTGCCTAAATATACACAAAGTAAGATCTTATTTCCTAATTCAGTTGTGTATGTTTTGCCCTCTGTATTCAATGGCCAGTTTGTACACCCACCATTTCTTTTACAATCAGTTACACGTTCATGTATTTCGTTTGTCTTGCCAGAACAAGACTGCAAGTTTCCCAAAGAAGCTCCATGATACATCCTTGCATTCCCTTTCCAGGACCTGACATCATTTTCTGCTGATAACACGGTGAATCGAAATGCTAAAAATTAGACATCTTTTTTCTAGAACAATTTTAAAGGGAAGAAGTTCCCTCCTTATCACATGTGGCATTATGCCCTCGTCGTCTGTGTCTCCAGCCCTATAGCCAAGAATCCGTGCTATGAAACACACAGGGCAGTTCCTAGGGCTTCTCCACACCGGCAAGCCCTCTTCCACCACTGTGAAACCATACACAGCGGCTGATTCTCAAAATTAGAAATAAAACTAGAAGGGTATTTCTAACCTGGAAATATTTACCAAAAAGTCAGTTATTGTCACATAGATAGGAAAAAAAAATCCTGACTTCAGCCCTCTATGGAAAAGCAATAATAAAGTTTGTATCCTTTGCCCACCTTCATCCATTTCCCTGAACACTTTACCCCTGGAAACCACCAATCTACTCTTTTTCTTGTATTTCCACGTATAAGCAAGATCATGCAGTATTTTTCTTACTGTCTGACTTATTTCACTTAGCATAATACCTTCAAAAATCTATGCATATTGTCACAAATGGCAGAATTACCCTCTCTCTTATGGATGAATAATATTCCATTGTGTATACAAGGCCTGTCCAGAAAAAAACAGTTATAATGCCTCTATTTTTCCTATGACATTGCTGGATGCTTTCCAGACAGTCCTTATACATGTCACATTTTCTTTATCCATTCATGCTTTGATGGACACTTTGGTTGTTTCCATGCCTTCGTTATTATAAATAATGCTGCAATAAACTTGGGGGGTGCAAATAGCTCTTCAAGATAGTGACTTCATTTCCTTAGGATATATATCGAAAAGTGGAATTCTGAATCATATGATAATTCTATTTTTAAGTTTTGGAGGAACAGTCATCCTGTTTTCCATAGTGGTTGCATCATTTTCATTTTCACCAATAGTGTATAAGAAATCCCTTCTCTACACCCTCCCCAGCACTTATCTCTTATCTTTTTGATAATAATGTAACAGGTCTGAGGTGATATCTCATTGTAATTTTGATTTGCATTTCCCTGATGATTAGTGATGTTGAGCACCTTTTCATGTACATGTTGGCCATTTGTATATATACTTTGGGAAAATGTCTATTCAGGTCTTTCCCTCATTTTTAAATCAGATTTTTCCCCCCATGTATTTATTTTTTTGCTACTGAGTTGTATGAATTTCTCACATATTTTTCATATTCACCCTTTATCAGCTATACAATTTGCAAATATTTTCTCCCATTTATTAGGCTGTCTTTTTAATTTTTTTTGATCATTTCTTTTGCTGAGCAGAAGCTTTTTAGTTTGATGTAGTCCCACTTGCTTATTTCTGCTTTGGCTGCTTGCAATTTTGGTATAATAGCCAAAAAATCGTTACTAAGACCCATGTCAAGGAGTTGTTTTATACGTTTTCTTTCAAGACTTCTATGCTTTCAGGTTGTTCAAGTATTTGTTTAGCATCATTTTTTATGACAATACCTTTCCTAACAATTCTACAATTGCCAAAATGAAGAAAAATCTTTAAGGCTTACTTTGAAAGTTTTCTTTCAAAATGTGCTTTTAGCAAACATGAGGCATTGAAAATGGTTACTTTTGACTCTGCAAGATGTTGGAAACATTAAAATCATCCTAAAGTCCTATTCTAGGAGGTCAAAGTGTAGCTGTGATAATTTATACTTCTTCCTTCAGTTCATCGGCTGCCTTTTTGGGTCCTTATGATCACATAATAGGTCACATGATAAATGACATTCTCGTAAGTGTGACAGTAATTGAAATAGTCCCAGCTATACTTGGTCTTAATAACTACCCAGTTGGCCCACTTGAGGGTGATCATATAGTGCTTCTGAAGCTGTTGTAATAATGTTCTATACACCTTTCTTCTCTGCAAAGCCTTTTCATCAACATACCAGGATGACTTTAAAGTGTTATTCATTTAATTAGCAAGGTCATGTGCAGGGTGCTGTTATGCAGTCACTTAAATATACATGATACTAAATTAAATTCCTAGGACTTAATTCCATTTTAGCAGCTTAAACTGTACATGTTCTCTGCTAAGAGAAGGAAGGCTTCTGCAAATGTCCCCAAGTTATTATAGGAAATATTTGTGTGATTACAGCTCTTGTTTTTCAAGAGCTTGCAATCTGAATAAAACAAAAATAAAAAAGAAAAGAAATAATGGCTGGACCTAGGAGAGAGAAATTGTTTTTATTTTTTTTTTTTTTGTTCAGTTGCAAGATATATAGAAACAATTTTTGGAGTTTCTTCTCTCTATCCCAAGGTTGACTTCTGTATTAGAGAGTTTATTATATGACTAATTGGAACCCACCCTTTTTACAAGTCCTTCATACTTCAGAAAGAAAAAGAACAGAAGGAGGTTGGTGATAGGTGTATAGTTCAGAAAAGATCAGTTTTGTTTTGTTTGTTTGTTTTTTAGAAGCAATGGTGTTTTCTGTGTAGAAAAATATTGCCTCCCAATATGGCCGACAGCCTAATCTGGGACCCCCCCGCCCCCCGGAGTCACTTCCTGGTTCTTCGTCTCCCTGAACCCGTGCCCACCAGCCCTCGCCCTCGCGTGGGAAACTGCTGTTATCGTGGAAGTGCTGTGCTGTCCACGTCCCCACCGTGCCTTGTGCCTTGGCTCGGGGCTCGGCTTAGGAGGCGACTCCCCTGCCCGCCCCCGCCCCCTCCCTGCCTGGACGTGCAGGTGCTCGGAGTGCCGCTCGGTCTTTCCGACAGGAGACCGGGTAAAACTTGCCGCAACATTTTGGTTCCCTGACGGGGAACCCCAACTGCACTGGCCCTTTGCAGCCACCGGTTTGGGCGAGGACTGATGGCAGAACTGATGGCAGCCGGCGGGAGGAGCCGCGGAGGGGAAGGTGCCCCGCGCGCTGAGGCCGTCTCCGGGGCGGCTGCCTCTAGCTGGCCTTGGTCCGCGAGCACCACCAGACCTCACCGGAGGCTCGACAAGACAGGCCCCGGACCAGGCATCGGATAGGTAAGGCCCCGGGGGCCCCACTCAGTTAGGCCCGCCCAAGTGGGTGGAAGGAGAGCCTGATCAGCTCCCAGGGACTCCAGGAGTCTCAGAGTCAGGAATTCGGCTGGGCAGGAACGCTATAACCTCTGAATGAATGTAGAAATGTGTGAGTGAGTGCAGATCATGGAGGCTGTGTCCACTGATCTATTTTGTAGCTCCGTGGCCTTGGCTATGGAGTCCGAGTGGGCCCTAAGCTGAGGTTCCATGACGATGTCATAAGGCATAACGGTGATTTGTCCTCGTGAGGACAACTGAGCCCAGGGTTTTTATGGGTACACCTTAGCCAAGATGTGCCTAAAGTCCTGCAAAGGACGTGGCCAGGCGGGCACCTGAGAGGTCTCCCTCGGGAGGCACCCCTTCCCTTTGTCTGTCTTGTGACACCGGTCATGGAAAACACGAGGTCAGGACACAGCAAACCCACGGCGTTAGACTGCATGTTGGAAACTTTAGGAAGGGCTTTTCTGGTGACTACGGAGTCAAGGTGACCCCTGGCAAGCTCCGGACCCTCTGCAAGCTTGAATGGCCTGCCTTCCAGGTCGGAAGGCCATTGGAATGAATGCTAAATGTCCCAGCGGTCCGTCGTGTGTGGCAGGTTGTCACCAGAACTCAGGACACCCTGACCAGTTCCCAGGCCAAGGCCTTCGTGGCACAAACCTGACTGTGTCGGAAACCTCAACTGAACAAGGGCACTCCCTGAGTTTTTGCGAGTGACCCTGAAGAAGAGCCGATTCTACCTTCACCATATGTCCCGTCAAGACCTACGATCCCAGGAGCCCCAACAGTTGATCACCAAACCCGCTTACCCTGAGTCCAGCCCCCTATCGCCAGGGCCGGCGGCAAGGCTCTGACTGCATCCAGTAGCCCTCCAGATGCCAGTGAGGGAGTCCAGGGAGATGGAGACAAGGGACAAAGGTGGTATCATACAGCCCAGCAGACCCATGATGTACTACCAACCCTTCCCCACTACTGATCTCCTGAATTGGAAACACAACGCCCTGTCATAGCTCTGAAAAATCTCAGGCGATGATCGACCTGCTAGTCTCTCTTTCAGACCCAACACCCCATCTGGGAGGACTGCCAGCAACTGCTGTGGGCTCTCTTTAATATTGAGGGGAGACAGAGAATCCTAAGAAGGGCCCGCCGATGGCTAGAGGAAACACACCCCAGCAGGAGTCGCTGATCCCAGAACCTGGGCCCTGGCTGCCACCCCTGACAAGCCTGGGGTGTCATGACTGAAGAGGGACATGCCCGAATCCGGCGGTACCAAGAGGCACTACTCTGAGGTGTTCGAGCTGGAGCCAAGAAACCGATGAACATGTCTAAAGTCTCTACAGTCAGACAACAACCAGAGGAGGCCTCCGGGGACTACTACGAGAGACTCAGTGTGGCCTACCGGGTCTGTACCCCCTTTGACCCCAAAGCAGCTGAAAGCCAACAAATGGTCAATATGTCCTTTGTGGTGCAATCAGTGCTGGACATATGTAGGAAATTGCAAAAACTCAAAGGCTTTGTGGGAATGGACATCACTCAGGTCTTGGAGGTCGCCAACAAGATCTACATGAACTGGGACGTAATAGCAGAAAGGGAGGCCAATCGGAGGATGAAGGAGGTCAGCTTCCTCACAGCCGCCCTGAAGAACCAGGGGGGCCGAAACCCAAGAAAGGAGCCAAGGAGGGGACAGCCACCAAAGGGGGACTCGGCAGGCTCCCCTTAGCAGCTGATCAATGTGCTTTTATGAGGAGGTGGGACACTGGAAGAGTGAGTGTCCCAAAAGAGGAAGGCTCCGAATGGCCAGTAAGTACCAAAGGGGACCTAAGGGAAGGGATCTCATTGGATCGGATTGGACTCAGAATAAGAAAGACAAGGCTCTTCTCAGCCCCCATGAACCCATGGTTGAAGTAAAAGTGGGGGGCCAACCTATGACTTTCATGGTCGACACCAGGGCTGAACACTCTGTAGTAACCTGCCACTATTCTTGGAGTGACTGGGGACTGCACCATGCAAAGACAGTTCTGTAGGACCCGCCTCTGTGAGCTGGGAGGGCACATGATAGGACAGGATTTCCTGTACATGACCGAGTGCCCCATCCCCCTTCTGGGGCAAGACGTTCTCTCCAAACCGGGCACGCAGATTACATTCAGACCACATGCTGCGCTACTCTCCAACTGAGTCCCCACCCAGAGTCCCCAATCCAGAGATCTTTCATGATGGTGGTTATCACGCCATGGGAAGAGGAATGGAGACTGTTCTGCACTCTGGAGCCAGAGGGAAACTCAGAAAACCTGATTGAATTCCAAACCATGTACCTACTGGTGTGGGCAGAAGACAACCCACCTGGGTGAGTCCACAACCAGGCTACAATCATCGTTGAGCTTACACTGGGGACATGCCCACAGAGACAATGACAGTATCCAGTGTCCCAGGAGCCCCAACTCAGCATCCAGGAGCATCTAACTGGACTTAAAGAGGCAGGTAGCCTAATTGAATGTCAATCAGCTTGGAACACTCCCCTGCTGCCAGTAAAAAAGCCCGGGAGAGGGTACTGGCCTGTCCAGGACCTCCAGGCAACCAACAAAGTAGCTGTCTCCTTGCTCTCCTTGCACGCTGTGGTTCTGAACCCCTACACCCTGTTTGGCCAAGTCCCCCAATCTACCAGATGGTTCACCTGTTTAGACCTCAAAGATGCCTTCTTCTGCCTTTGGCTCACACCCCAGAGCCAACCTCTTTTTGCCTTTGAATGGACTAATTTGACCATGGGGCACCAAACACAGCTAACATGGACATGCCTGCCCCAAGGGTTCAAGAACTCCCCCACCTTGTTCAGGGAGGCCCTGGTGGTGGACCTCTCAGCTACCCCTAAGAAGGGGTCCGACGCACTCTGGTCCAGTACAGAGACGACTCCTTCGGGCCGGAACCACCTGAAATGCCTGTCGGGCAGGAACGCGAGCCCTGCTGATGCTCCTGTCGGAGTCTGGCTACCGTGTGTCCTGGAAGAAGGCACAGCTCTGTAGAGAGCAAGTCTAATACCTCGGATTCATCCTGTCACAGGGACATAGTGTCCTGGGGTCCAAGAGGAAGGAGGTCATAATCACTCTGCTGCAACCCCGGACAAAGGGGGCCTTAAGAGAATTCCTCAGGGCAGCAGGATTCTGCCGAACCTGGATTCCTGAGTTTTCAGTGAAGACGAGGTCCCTCCATGATGCCTTAGCAGGTCCAGAACATGACCCACTCAACTGGACAGGAGAATTGGGGGTGGCTTTCCAGGATATCAAGTCCTCACTAGGACGGGCACCCACTCTGGGGTTACTGGACGTTGGGAAGCCCTTCAACTTGTTTGTGCACGAAAAAGACCAAATAGCACTGGGAGCGCTCCCACCAACAGTTGAACCGTGGCAGAGGCCAGTGGCAAACCTATCAAACAAACTTGATTCGATTGCAACAGGCTGGCCCCCTTGTCTGTGGGGGCTGGTGGCCACAACGCTCCTCATTAAAGAGGAGGACAAACTTACCCTGGGACAGGAACTGAATGTTAAAGTGCCTCATGCACTCATGTCCCTCATGAATACATAGGGACACTGGTTTCTCCCCAACTCCAGGTTAGCCCAGCACCAAGGGCTACTTTGTGGGAACCCCCAATCACTCTGGAAATGGTGCGGACCCTAAACCCAGCCACCTTCCTCCCCACCAAGGAAGGGGAACCAGATCATGATTGCTCTGAGGTGACGGATGAGGTCTTTGCGAGTCGCCCCGACCTCCGGGACGAGGCCGTATGAAACCCAGAGTTCACCGTGTTCAGTGACAGGAGCCGTTACATACAGAATGGGGTACACCGGGCCAGGTATGCAGTAACAACTGTCAGTGAAGTTCTAGAAGCAAAGGCTTTCCGAGCTGGACGGTCAGCACAGCAGGCAGAGCTCCAGGCTCTCATTCAGGCCCTGATCCTATGCAAGGAAAAATGGGCAAACATCTACACGGACTCCCGCTTTGCCTTTGCCACTATGCACATACACGGCCCATCTATAAAGAAAGGGGACTCCTCAAGGCGGCAGGAAGAGCCATCAAAAACAAGGGCAAAATCTTAAGACTCCTGGAGGGAATCTGGCTCCAGAAGGAGACAACCATCCTACACTGCAGGGGGCATCAAACTGAGATGACCTGATCGCCCGAGGCAATTGCCTGGCCAATGAAGCGGCCAAGCTGGCTGCTTGCAAGGAAGCCTCAGGCCCAGCCCCGGCTTCCATCTTTGCTCCAGTGAAAGAAACCGGACCGCCAAGGTACTCTTCCGGAGAGGTCAAATGGGCAAAAGGAGAAGGGGCAACCCAAACTGCTCAGGGTTGATGGAAGCTCCCAGACAAATGAATAATAATCCCTTGTACGTTAGGTCCTCACAGTCTCTGAGTACCACCAGCTGACATACCTGGGAAAGATCTCCCTCGAGACCCTCCTAAAAAAACAATGCTATATCAACCACCTATCAGCTCCCTGTCGGACAGTTGGGGAGCGATGGGGGACCTATGCAGAGAACAATGCACATGTTGTGCCCCAACATCTACTAGGGGTCCGATGTACCAAGAGTACCCCCTTTGAAGACCTAGAGGTGGACTTTACTGAAATTCAACCCAGTCAAGGACATAAAGACCTCTTAGTCCTAGTCTACACCTACTCAGGGTGGGCCGAAGCACATCCAACCAGACCTGAAAGGAGTCGTGAAGTGGTCAAGATCCTCCTGCAAGAAATAATCCCACAGTTCAGACTGTCACTAAGCATTCACAGCGACAATGGACCAGCCTTTGTAGCAGAGATCATTCAAACCTTCACAAAGGCACTCAGTATCACTTGGAAGCTTCACACTGCTTACAAGCCTCAGAGTTCAGGGAAAGTAGGGCATATGAACTGCACCCTACAAGAAACTTTAGCCAACTTCAGACAAGAAATGGGACTGCCTTGGGTGGAGTTGCTGCCTTTAGCCCTTCTGTGTTTCCGGTGCACTCCAGGAAAATCAGAGTTCTCCCCATTCGAGCTGATCTACGGGACGCCACCACGCCACCCCACCCCCGCCATGCTTGGGGAGTGCACCAGGAAACCTCCATCAGCTAAGTGACAAGAGCATAACAGAGGAGCTCCAGGCCCTGGGAATGGTCCTCTCCAAGTTACAACGCTATACTAAGGAGAGGGCCTCCATTGCACTGAGTGACCCTGTACATCCTTTTTAGGAAGGTGACCTAGTTTGGGTCAAGGACTAGAAAAAAATGAACCTCTTAAGCCACATTGGGGAGGGCCTCAAAGAGTAATCTTAACAACCCCCACTGCTCTTAAGGTTTCAAGAATCATCCCGTGGGTCCATCACTCAAGAGTGTAAAAGGCACATTCAGAAGAAAACCCGGAGACTTGGAGAGCTCAGCAGAACCTGGCAAACCTGCTCAAGATCCGACTCCACCATGGACTGCCTTGAGGGACCTCTGGACAATCACTCCATCATTAATGGACCCCTGCACACCGTGGTTCTCATTGCCCTAATTCTGGGACTCAGATTTTCAGCGGCAGCCCCGATAGACTGACTACTGGCCAGAGATTCACTTGCCCTGGCATATTGGGGCCTATTAGGGTGTCTCTTTGCCCTCAGTTGCTTGTCCTCCTCCTCCTCACCCCAGCTCTATACTCCTCTGAATCAAACTGTCCCTGTCTGACGGGCAAAACCTTCACTGCCTACACCTACCTATATGCCCACCAAATGTTATGGGGGAGAGAGCCCTGCCCTATGTCTCCATGTGGGGAAAATATTGGTGGGGAACAATTACTTCCAGTAACTGCCAGAATAGGGGACGGAAGGGATCCACCAGGTACTGGACTTACTTAACCCACACAGGAATGTCAGATGGAGGAGGAGTCCAAGATAGAGCTCTGGCCCAACAGGTAGAAAAGGCTAAAGAATTGTTGCTGAGAGTTCCCTGATGGTGTAGTGGCTTAAGGCTTCGGCGTTGGCGCTGTCAGCACTGCGGCCTGGGTTCGATTCCCAGTCAAGGGGCTACCCACATACCAAAAAGAAAAAAAAAAGAATTGTTGCTACAGGCTGAGGAAAAAACAGGGCACCAGAGTACTGACCTAACTGGCATCTGACTGCTCACCCAGAGCCTGTCCCCTGTTCACCTCAAGGTGGCGACAGCTCTCATAAATAGCACTGGTGGCCAACATGAGTCCGTATGTTGGTTATGCCTGCCACTCACTAGGGCTTACATAAACACACCTGTGTCGGCAAAGTGGACCTTTACCCAGTCCGGTGACCCCTCTCCTAACTCAACTGAGCTCATAGGGCCACTAGCCTTCAATGTTCCTCTTGGACCTATGGGGGAGAACATCACCTGTCTTATCAGGCTCGCTAGTGAGCAAGAACTTATACCCTACGGGGCTGTAACACCTGACTTGTGCGCCCACTACATCACAATGGGCAACAACCAGACCTGCTGTAGCCCTCCCAGATTCTTTTTCCTCTGTGACACCACAGCGTATCGGTGCCTACAGACCAACTGGACCGGTACATGTTTACGTATTTTCCTGACCAGAACTGGCACTGGGGCAGGGGGGCTTGGTTCCTCATTCAAGTTTTATTACAAACTGTCCCAGGAACTGAATGAGGACATGGAGAGAGTAGCAGACTCCCTTCTCTCCCTCCAGAGTCACATTGACTTGTTAGCAGCCATCACCCTCCAGAACCGGCGTGCCCTAGGTCTCCTCACCGCAGAGAAGGGGGGTGCCTGCTTCTTCCTAGGTGAGGAATGTTGCTATTATGTAAATAAGTCTGGGATTGTTACCACCAAGGTCAAGGAACTAAGGAACAGAACACAACAAAGAAAATGGGAACTAGAGGGCTCCTGGCCCTGGCATCTCAGCCAATGGTCATCATGGCTCTTACTGTTGGCTGGCCCACTGATCACTATTGTTATTCTGGCTACTGTCAGCCCTTGCTTGATTAACTCCTTGATGAAATTTTTAGAGACCACTGTAACCAACAGGGCCACGGCCAGAATATTAGCCCTACGAGCCTACCGGCCACTACAGGATAATGATGCCCTATAGACAAGCATGTGCCCTCGTTAGGGCATCAAAGCGGGGAATGTAGAGAAATATTGCCTCCTCACAGGGCCGACAGCCTAGTCCGAGATGCCCCACCCCAGTCACTTCCTTCTTCTCCCTGAACCCCTTTCCCAGCCCCCTCAGCCCGCATGTGGGAAACTGGTGATTATTATGGAAATGCTGTGCTGTACATGTCCCCACCCTGCCTTTGCTCAGGGCTCAGACTTTGGAAACAGCCCCTCTGAGCCCCTGGGCGTAAACAACCTGAGCTTGCAAGTGCTCCGAGTGCTGCTTGGTCTTTCCGACAGGAGAACGGGTAAAACTTGCCACAAATTCTGTACTACTTTGGGATTCGTTTAAGTAGTGAGTGATTTTTAAAACTTGAAAGTTATAAACATGAAGAATTGTCAAAATCCATGTACTATTTGTTCTGATATTAAGTAATTTCCCATGCTGATGCTAACTAGTATTAAGGTCAGCTTTAGCGTGTCCTGCTTACAGGATCAGAGAGAACTGGGTAGCAGAGCCCGGTATTAAGTGCTACATTCCCCTCTCTATGAGTTTTTATACTGCTTAATTTCTCTGGCCCTCAATTTCTTGATCTACCAACCACATGTGATTTTATACTTACCATCACATCCTGGTTTGAGAAGCATTTATTTTTAGTAAAATTGATGTTTTAATAAAATTGATAGATATATATGTGTATAACAGCCATTCATAGTCATTTGTGGGTAATTTGAGTAATATTGAAAAAGTGTTATAAGGAAAAAAGTGGAAAAAAAAGTGAAAAGAAAAAGTAGGGGCTAAAGTAGACTGTAAATGAGAAGTAAGCAAAGATATCTATATGAGGACTTATAGACAAAATAAAATATTCACTAAGTGTTTGCATGTTGAAGGATTAAAAAATGGGAGAAAACGATATGTGCCACTCCCTATACAAAGCAAGGCTATGCAAAGGAATTCTGATGGTCAGAGATGAGATTGAGATTGAAAAAACAAAATATATCCTCGGGATAGAATAAAGGAAAATGAAGATTAACATCAATAACTGATCTTAGGATAAAGTATATAGTATAGAAATATACAAGTCAACAAACTGATTTGGAGGGAGATAGGAGGACAAATTAGTTTTCAACATATTGAGTTTGAAGTGACAGCAGACTATCCACGCACAGATGTCCAACTGATATTTGGACAGTTGAGACTGAAGTTCAAAAGAGAGGTGAGAGATTGGCTTTGGGGAGTGTCCTGGAGGTGATAATTGAAGCCATGAAAGTGAATAGTGTTTCCAAGGGAGAATGAATAAAATGAAATGGAAAAATGTCAAATTTCATGTTTAGCATCAAATTCGATTTTTCCAATAATCCTATTTTGTCAAAAATGACAAACTATAATCATCGGAACACTTAAATAATCATGCTACAAAATAATTTGTGATTTGTATAAATACAGATATTTTTAAAATTAAAATTGTGAGCATATAAAGAAGAAATACCACAAAATTCTTTTGCCGTTTCAAACGGAAGGTGTTCTAGAAAAAATTTTATTCTTGTGTCAGCATCAACAATGATATACATACACAAAAACTCTTCCCGGGCTCTAGGTGTAGACAGACCTGCATTTGAATTCCTAAGCTTCCATTTGATAGCTTTCATCTGCTTCCTGATGGCATGATCTGAAGCCTGTGCCAGTCATCCTGCTCCTTACCATGCTGGATTACCTGGCGACAGGGTCAGGAATGTTGCCTGGGGAACGACAAGGAAGCCTGGCCAAGGATAACAGAAGTGAGGATGAGGATAAAGATCTTGGATTCGTAAAGGTGGTAAGTTGCATCAACCTGTAACATTCTCAGGCATTATGTGCTCAGCTGCCCCTAGGATACAGGGGGCGAACTGCAGCATGAAGTCAAGCCTGGGGATCTTCAGAAGGTGGGGCAGGAAAACAGGAGCAAGGTTGAGATAGAGGTTCATAGTAGGTAAAGGAATACCCAGAGGTCAGGATCGGTAGGAAATAAAGAGAAAGAGGGAGAAGCAGAGAAGACAGTGAAATCCAGAGCTAGAGGTCTTAGGGGTGCAGCAGGGTATGTGCTCGAGTGAGGTCCTGAGAGAAATGGATTCACGTGTTGACATTTAAAGTGCTAACAAGCACAAGATCTTGGGCAGGTGACTGAATCGCTGAAAATAAATGGTCAGCAGGGTTTAAAAGTTTAGTAATAATGAGAATAGGCTATTAGTTGGGTCACTTACATGAGTGTTGAAATCTCCCTAGGTTTCCAGGAAAGAAGACTGTAATTCAGGTTCAAAAGTCTTTCATGAGTAAAGGGAATCATTAGAAAGCAGGTAACTATGAGTGGTAGGTATCAGTGACAAGAGGTGTAGAGATGAGGAAAGAAGATGTTAGACCAGGTGGAAGGGTACAACCCAGAAGTGGCTGGGGTGCAGCAAACCTGCTCTTTTGCCTCCTGGCCTTGGGTTGTGAGGTCTGAAAGAATGGGCCGCCTCTTCAATGCCTGCAGAAAAGCACCCTCAGGGCATGCTCAGATTTCAATCAAGGCAGGCGGGGAAAGAGACCGTGGTATGAATTATCACCTTAGAAGGAAATATTTCAGGAATGACAGGGACAGACTAAAGTAAGAGTGAAGAAACTTAGCAAAGTGAGGGCATAAAGGTAGTCAAGAGGATAGGAGAGAGGAAGGACGGAGGTAGCAGTAAGACTTGAGGGGGATGATAGAAGAGCACACAGATGAAAGGCATGCAGCCTCGAACACTGTCACATTGTCACCAATTTCAGGACAGAGAATGAACGCAGGACACCTGCTCTTCATACACAGTTGAGGGCGTGATTTTAAGTGATCTGAACTTTAGGATAATGTCTCACTTTTTTTCTCAGTGAAACAGGTAAATTTATACTACTTTATGTAGTTAAGTGGGCCGAAATAGACTTTTTCAGGACAATTTCACTTTCGCCTGAATCTGATAATCAAACAAATACATTTTTTGAGCTATTACAATATCCTGGGCGATAATGGATGTATGAAAGACATAAAGAAATTTTTTTGTTGTTGTTGCTCAAAGAGAACTTCCATGAATTTATTGTTTCTGGGCACATCCCCTAGGACGGATTCTTGGAATTTTTATCTCTTCCAGACTTCTGCTACCAAATTTCTGCTTTGCAGTTTCCCATTTTAAGCAGTTCTAAAGTAAAGTTTGGAGTCATCACAATTATGTCTGAAAATATATCCACTCTCCCTCCATCTCTTTTTGTATATGTGTGTGTGTGTGTGTGTGTGTGTGTGTGTGTGTGTGATGATCATTTAATTGGAATTTCTTGCCGGAACATTCACCTGCTGACAATATAGTAGTAGTAGTAGTAATATGAGTATGGGGGAAAAAAGAATTTGCAAATATGTGTAATTATTATAATTTGATAGGATGTTTTTAAGCTCTCTATTAAAGTCTTAACAGCCTGCTGAGACACCCTGGCAGGATGATGGAGACTGTACTAAAGAGGTTTTGTCATTTGACAGAGGAAAAGTTCAAAGATGATTGCTAAGCATGCAAAACAATTCCTAGTTTAGGGGAAATTTCATTCAGGCTCCTGGAAGCACTGCTGCCCACAGACCATGAGGACGCCGTTCAGGATTCAAATGCCACATGGGGCGTCATGCCCCTTCCTGAGTCTGGTCACTGTGACAATTAGTGGAATCTCCTCAAGCATTTGGCCATTAGGTTTATGATGCAGAGCACATTGATTCTAGGATTATGAGGTTGGGGAAACTAGGAGCATGAAATACCATAAACCAGAGCCATTCAGGAGAGTCAGAACATGAGCCAGAGCTGAGGACCCAAATAAAAATTAACTTGGTGCCAGATGACCTCAGCCACCCATAGCCGTGTTTTAAATTCCCAGGCAGATGGTTTTTCTCAGAGGCAACTCTAAGAGCCATAATAAATTCTGCTGGTAGAAGTAGTAAGTGTCCTTTCAAAGACAAAATACACACATTCTTTTTCAGATCACACCTATCAAATCAAATATCCGATGTCAAGTCTGATCTCCACAGGAAAAGTCAGTGGAAGGAAGGTTGTGTAATGTAAACTTGTTGCAATCAATGATGAAGATTATGGTTAAAATATTAAGCAATAATGTATCAAAATAGACCCATAGTATCTTACCACAGATAATAGTGTTTGAGACTGCAAACATGTCTAAGTCTACAAGAACCTTTGAAATTCAATTTCATTCAAAGAGTTTGGGGTCTAAAATGTGATTAGGTCTAAGTAATATTTAAATTGGTAGTTTTTAAAAAATTAGTATGTGTTAGCAAAACATGATTAATTTGTATGATAAAACAGAAACTAAATTTAATCTTGTTTAATCTGTGGACTTAGATCAACCCTGAAAGTCAATATCCTATATACTAAGATGTAAAGAAAAAACTCTTCTCTGGATCAAACTTCTTTACAACTAATTACTCGCAAGTTTTTGTGGTGGTGACAGAAATCTTAGTTTTGCCCAATGATCCAGTAATTTATCAATGTTAATGCTGATACAATTTCAGTTTAGAAAAGGAATTTGGGTAATTTTTGAAGTTCTTTGTAAGTTACTCTTTTCTTTATATGAGATTTCTAATGTAAGGCGTTAAGAGCCATGGTGTTTATTCTCATCAAAAGCCTTAGCTGGGGAGTTCCCTGATGGTGTAGTGGCTTAAGGCTTCGGCGCTGGCGCTGTCAGCGCTGCGGCCTGGGTTCGATTCCCAGCCAGGGAGCTACCCACATACCAAAAAGCAAAAAGAAAAAAACAAAAAAGAAAGAAAAAAAAAAAGCCTTAGCTAACTCCACTTATCTAAGGGTGATTAAAAAGTGACACCAAAATGTTTTCCTCTGTCTACACAATGTTTAATGCTTAGTTAAATCAATGAAAGCACATGCTGCTGTCATTTATCTCTGAATTTCAATTATGACACTAATGCTTTATCATGGCAAGTTATTTCATCTCTTTGACCCCCTTTCTTTGAGCCATAAAATGGGTGTGGTAATAGTTAACTTGCAGAATTGATGTAATGGCCAAATAAAAAATGTACACACATACACACACACAATTCCAAAAATGCCTGCCCTGTGCTAAGAGCTTAATAACTATTCTTCCAGGTTATTTTCAGATATCTTCTTACATTTATTAGATATTTTCTTACATTACATCATTAAAATGTGTACATAAGGATTAAAACATTTGCTTTTCATTCATTGTGTCATAGGCAATAGAGACTTACTATATTTTCTTGTTTTTAAACTCATGTCACTAATAATTTACTTTGTTCTAGATCGACAAGACTCTTAGTGACAGAGAAGCACCACTTAGTACTTCCCGATTTTAAATTAAGAAAAATTGAAAATGACAAATTCATTTACTTCTTCCTTCAGTCAAAGAACATTTAGAAAGCAGCTGAGTGCCCTAAAACAGCATGGTGTTGGCATCCCAGGCCGCCGCATATCCGCTCCGTGGTGGTGCAGACAGATCGTTAAACCTCCTGGAGCTTGGGTTTAGTCATGTATAAAATGAGAAGGATACTTGGGTTGGGCACTGCAGAGAACACTGCAAAGGTGGCAATTCTAGGAAGGGTCTCAAGGCTGAAAGTGAGCTGACATTTTCGATGGGTCTTCAAGGACCAGGGCAATTTAGATGTGGAAATGGCTCCCTAGATGACATAAGTAGAAAAATGTCCTTTTATCTCCACTTGTGGCTCACAGTATAGTGTGAGCAAAGGCATGGATGCAGTTGAGACAGCCCAGAGCGTGCTCAGGAAATGGTATGTCTATTTTCTTAGACATACAAGGTGACTGGGAATGGAGTAAGAGAAATTTGCAATATCAGGCAAATGCTGGAGGCCTGGAAATTCTGAAAATTCTGACTAAGTTTTTGGAGAGTTTGAGAAAAATCACAGATGTGAGAATGGTGAGAAGAAATTAAGGTATGAAGACTGTACCAACAAGACTGATCCTATATGATTACATTCCATTGGTGAGAAAGGGCTAACAAAATTTTCTAGCAAGGATGACTGGAGCGATGGTGCTATTATTAACAGCCATAGCAGAAAAAGGGACACAGTTCAAATGATTTGTCTCACACGTACAGCAGAGGTCAGGAGAAAGGAAACTCCTGAATTAGCAAGCTATACATAATAGAATCTGTGCAATACAACACCACACACATTTTAAAAGTCCTAACATTTTTGAGAAGTTCTATCCAATAACATACTCTTTTACATTTTATCATTTTTTAAATCATTTAAGTGACACGGCTATGCTAAAATAGCTTTTCTCATTGATAATAACATATAAAATTATTATTTGTAGCATCAAGGCCCGGAAAAATTTAAGCAATCAAACAAAAACATCTAAAAGTAAAGCCTAATCCCTAAACTATAAGGTAGAGATTTTATTCTATCATCATAGATTTCTTACATTAGATATGGAAAGTAACCAACTCTTTTTCTGAGATCATTTCTCCTTTTTACTAGATGACCTCAAAAAGTCTGACTTGCTACTAAACATACAGTTTATAATATTATTGAAATGACATTGATATAAAATATAAGAAAACATGTAGTTTACAAAAATAAAGAGGCTTCTCCATGACACCTCTTTTATTCCTGCATTTCTAAATAATTAACTCCTTTGAAAAAGTAAATTTAACTAATAGGCAACCCTGACTTTCAAGCTTTTATGTTCTTGATTTTTCTATTTTATCTTTTACTGACCATTTCAGAAAAGAGAAATATGAAACAGGCTCTTGAATATCAGTATGTCTATGGAATTGCTTTATTCCAGGTAAATAAGTGAATGCTACACTAAAAGAGCTGTGACCACGTTTTCTGAATGTTTTGAAAGTCTCAGTAACAACAAATAGCTCATCAATATACATGCAACCAACCACAGTGGGTGCCATATTAGTGGTTTGAAACTTTTTTCTCTCTCACAGAAACTTCTGACTTAATTGTTAGCTGATATATCGGCTATCCAATAAGAAATTTACATTTAAAGGAAAAGAAATTGCAGAAAATTAATCCTTTGTAGGTATAATCCTTAGTAGGTACAAAAATCACTCCTTAATTGTAGGTACAATTAGTTTGTACTTAGATTTACAAGGGTGAGCATTTTGTAGATGTTTCTGATACCCAGCTTCCTACTCCCTTGCACCTACTCAAGTACATCACTTCTCCAGTTGCTTCTATTTCTCCTAGGCCACTGGTTTCCCTCTCCACATTCTTTACTGGATCATTTCAATCATATATGCACATGCTAGAGTACCTGAAATCACTTTTTAAAAGTCCTTTTTGTACTCCACATGCTCTCTAACAATCACCCAGTCTCTGCTTCCCTTAGAATAAAACTCCTTAAGAGTACTCCATAATCAGCTGTCTCCAATTCTTCTCTTTGGGTCAGTTCTGAAGTTCTGAAACCATTCTGATCAGGCTTTTGTCTAAACCACTACAACAAAAATTCCTCTTATTCTGGTTACCAAGTCCGTGAGATCCGAGATTTATTCTGTTTTGTTCACACATATATTCCCAGACCCTAGAACACTGTTAACTAAGCAGGCAAATGAATGAATAAATAATACACTATCTTATATTTTACTTGTCACACACACAAAAACACTACTAGCTCTAAAATGCATGTTAAATGTCTAGGCATATAGGAAGTCAGAATTTTGGGGTCAAATTCAGTATTACTTGCAATTTAGAAATACGATTTTCTGGGCAAAAAGGAAAGAAAAAATTTAAAATATCAAATCATTTTGACAGCAATGTAAAAAAGGAAATGTGCATATATAACTTTTAATTTATTGTCAACTAACTGATGATTTATGTACATATTGAAAATTACAGAATCACTAAGTGTATATAGTTTGATGAATTTTCATGAACACCCAAATGAAGACTTAGAATTTTGTCGAAATTCCAGAGGTTTCCCTTGACACTACCCTCTACCCAAGCACTACTCTTATTTCTATCACCATTGATTACTTCTGTCATTTTTTTTTAAAAGTTTATCTAGGTGGAATTATGCAGTGTGAGTATGTGTGTGTATGTGTGTGTATGTGTGTGTATTGGTATTTTTGCTCAGCAATTTGTTTCTGAGATTCCTTTATAAATTTGTGGGTAGTAGTACTTTCATTGTTCTCATTACTACACAGTATATATTCTATTACATGAATCTCACAATTTATTTTTTCATTCTTTTGTCAATGAAAATTTGGTTGATTTCTAGTTCAAGGGTATTAAGAATGGAACCGATATATTCATCACAGTTCTTTCAACATACATCTGCTTATTCCAACAGGTTAAAATAGATGGGTCATGGAGTAGGTATTAAGTTCACCTTTAGGAGGTATCGCCAAACAATTTCTCAAAGAGTTTGTACAATTTATTTTATTTGTAATTAACTCTTATACAATTCACAAACATCTGAACTTTATTACCTCTAAATTAGGAGGTCTGATGAATATTCTTAAACATTAATAAGTTTTCATAGTTTTAAAATTTAAAATAATCTATATAGAGCAGTGTTCCTAAAGTATAGCCAGGGGACATTAATTCTGAAGATAATAGATGGAAGGTAGGGGGGAAAAGAAAAGAAAGAAAGTAAGTTTCATAACCAAGGAAAACAGGAAGATAGGATTAACTGAATAAAATAGAAAATTTTAAGGCAAGAGTTCTCAGATCTGCTAACATCTAATGTGCATTGACAGTTGAGGAGGAGTGAACTACAGTGTGTAGCATTGGAATAGGAATTTTATGTGTGATAGAAAACTATTTTCCCCCATAGAGTATCTTGAAGGGCTTCAGTTCCACATAATATGCTGTGAGAAATATTAGGTAAGGGTATTTGCTTAATGATTACCAGAAATATTCATAATCCTTAAAGTCTGCTCTTACTCAAGCACTTAGCAATTTCTAAAATACAAAGAAGTGCTTTATTCCAGATTATTTATATATCTTTGTGCTTCTTTATTCTTAATTAGTCCTCCTTTGAATTTCTTTGCCATTGTTCTGTACCCTAAATCTATTCTCAAATTCAATGTCTGTGATGGTTTTTAGTTCTTGACATTATAAATCTAATTACAACAATTTAGCATCGAACTGTTTTGTTTTAAAATAAAAGATTAAGGGGGTGAAATGAAATAAGGTTAAGATTGCACATATTTTTGCTTGAGTAAATAAAATTGCTAAAATTTTTATCATGTATCTGTCCATTAATAGGCTAGGCCTATAATCAGTGTTATCTCCTTGAAGTAAAATGCTCTCTATCATGTTTAGTTTAGTTTAAATAAACTTGTTACCTGGTGTGCCTTTGAATTATTACTACCTTCATTCTCCAATGTGTAAATCATAGATAAGGAAGTCTCCTAAATTTTCTGCAGAAGTAGCAACACAATAGAGGGAAAATATAATCTAATAAAATGTGATCTCCTGGATCTAATTCTTCATCAAAATCCAAGAATCACTGAGGAAATGAGGCCTTTCCGGCTCTTGTTCTCACTTAACTTAAATTCAGTGTAATATCGTTTGGAATGAATATTGGATTTCAATGAAGAACATTTTGGGAACTTGAAACCCAGAAAGCAAGGAAGGGATCCAAATTTATGATTGCTCAAAAATGCTTGAAATAGCATTTTATGCCAGATCATATACCACTTAAATGGGCTGTAGACGATTGGGAAATAGTGTTTATAGAATATCTTACATTTGCAAAGTGCTTTGAGTCATTTTTAATAGTCATGTTGGGTGAATAATTATAATAGCAGTTGACAAGGACAGCTCAGTATGACAACGGACATTCAAGAGATTTTATGGAAAATTAAATTATTCTAAGGTTTTTTATTTGATTCTGGAACACATAACAGGAAAAATAGAAGAAGGAGAAAATAAAGAATAAAAAGAAAAAGTGGAAGATGAAATAAAATGTGGGAAAGCAATGATTATAATTCTTGATATTGAAGTTTCAATAAGTTCTGTCTATTGAGCTAGCTTCTCCCTTTAAACATCTAGTAGCAAAATCTAGGCTGGGAAGGTTTTGTAATAATAAAGTAGGTTTTCTACAAAATTGTATTTGGTAGCCCTGTGATGTTTCCAGATAATTCTCATATTCAGTTTTTTCTCTGGCATGTAATTAATGTCTAATATATATGTTATGAGAATGGGCTGATAAATTTTGCCTTCACTTAAATAGAAAATGAATGAAAAAAGATATTTTAATGAAATAAAAAAGAAATATAATCATAATTTATTTTTATAATGCTGTATCCTACACTCTTCTTAGAAATTCCTAATTCATCAGCAATTTCTTTTTGTTTGATGTGACAATTTCTGCAAATCTGTTTTTCAACATGATCTTGATGAAGCTCATCACTTGTGGTGATAGGCCTTCCATTTGGTGGTTTGTCACTTTAATCTGCTTGCCCCACTATTTCATATTTGAACTGCCTTACCCAGCATCTTACAGTACTTACATCAACACTCGGATCACCAGAAACAGCTTGCATTCATCTGTGAATTTCAATTGGAGGAACTTTTTCTGCTGTTAAGAATTCAATTAACAGCACACAGTTTGATGAGCACTGGGTGAACAATGTAAGCATCTCTGTGTGTGCAAGGTCAAGGATGATGGTGGGAAGATACCATGTGACTACACAGGCATATCCAGATGTGTGTAATATAACGAAAATATTACAGTAGAAGCAAAATTTGTCAGCCTGTCCTCAGTTACAATCACTATCAGTTCAGTATTTCTCGAAAATTTTGGAAGTGTATATGGTTTGCAAGTTAAAAAAACAGTGTTACAACAAATGGTTTCCCACACAATAAATTAAAAGAAAATGAGAGACATACTTTAACACTAAACAAGAAGTAATAACAAATGATCAATGGGGCAAATAAATCTCTTTTGCTGATTGTGGGTCATCAGTGGTTCAGCAAAGATTTTTGGTGGCTTTCATGCTGTTTTTTGCTGAGCTTCAGAGCTTATGGTACCTCTAATGCTATACAATTGAATATGGAGGGAATCAAGGTATGGGACATCCTTTAAATTATGCCAACTCTAAAGAATATTTTCACAAAACCAAGATGAGATGTCATTGAACAGTCTTATTGGGTACGTCTAACTTTAATCCTTGATAAACTAGATGAAACATATTAGGTTCAGGTAAAAGTCCATCAGTGTGCTGTTCTGTTACATTCATGGCCCCTCATAAACCACACCTCCTAGCATCTATAGCCTTGCCTCGAACTTTCCCACAGTCACTCTGGTTTGGCCCGGAAATTTACAATGGCCAATAAGACATTGGCAGGCATGCTGCAAGCACAGGCTTGTAAGTACCTGCATACTGGGGCATGTCTTCCTAGAGTGCTCCCTCTTAAAACTTAGACTTGTGAAAGAAGTCCAAGGTATCCTGCTGGACTAGAAGAAAATATGCCTCAATGTGCAGAGAGAAATCCCATGAAGGAAAACTCTGCAGCCAATCCCCCCTGCTGCATGTGATCCCATGAGTGTCTCCAGATAAACAATATTGAGCACCAGAGCTGTCCAACTCAGTCCACCCAATCCACAGAACAATGAGAAAATGAAAAAATCAATGCTCTTTTAAGCCACTGGGTTTTGGAATGGTTACAGTCACAGCAATAGGTAGTTAAAACAATAGATTCTTCAGGGAAGACATAGCATTAATTTCTTCCTATACATAACTTAAAATAAAAAAAACTTCTGAAAGTAATATACTCAAGTATTTAAACAGTGCAATTATCTTACAAGGCTTATAAAGATGACAGCAATCCTTTTACTTACCCCTTAATTCCTTACCCTGGAGTCAACAATTATCTACTCTGATTTGTGTTTTTGCTATTCTTTGGTATTCAGTTTCATTTCTTGTGTTATTCTTGATATATCCATTTTAAATATTATTTATTGACATTATGTTATAGTCTTCATCTGTCACACGATTCTTCATTATTCTTTCACATTTCTTATTAAATTAATATTCTATATTTATATAGATGAACATATAAATATTGTTCTCTGCTAAGGACAGTAGTTTATTTACATATTACTTTTCTAATTCAAGTTCCGTTTTCAC
This sequence comes from Lyroderma lyra, assembly GCA_004026885.1. Taxonomy (NCBI): domain Eukaryota; kingdom Metazoa; phylum Chordata; class Mammalia; order Chiroptera; family Megadermatidae; genus Lyroderma; species Lyroderma lyra. Next base: position 58,939 of record PVJL010001310.1, read on the forward strand.
TTTTTTGTTTTGCTTTGTTATTGTTAATTTTTATTACTAATTGTTCATTCTTCCCATATTCTTTAACAATACCTTTCAATTATTTCCCACATACTCAAATTCATCTGGGAAATTTGCAGTTCCCTTTGTCTTCTCTTGGAGACTGCCTTTCTAGAGCCTTCAATTCTCTCCTGAAGTGTTTATTCTCTTGATCTGCTACAAAGCTGAACCCTTAGGACTTCCCTTTACAATTATGAGGGCATTTACTTGATTCATTTCTTTATTAATGTCCCCATTTCCTGGAACTCTTGGTTCTACGGGTTTTTTTTTTTTAATTTAAATTTTTGTTTTAGACATCAATCTTCCTGGGTTTCTTAAGAAACGGTGTTTAAGAGGCAAATGTTTGTGTATATCTGAAAATTTATTCTTCCCTTACACTGTAATAATAGTGTTTTTAGTATAATGATTCTAGGTAAAACATTATTTCAGACTTTAAAAGGCCTTACTCCACTGTCTTCTTATATCTGATATTGTTTAGTGATGTGAAGCCACTTCTACTATGACTCTTTGTATATGGCCAACGTTTGCCTTTCTGGAAACTTCTAGACTCCTTTTCTTTCTTTGCTTTCTTGAAATTTCATAATGAGGTACACTGATACATATGTGGGTGTGTTTCATTCTTTTTGATGGACGGTGAATCTTCAGTTAACTAAACACTTTAATTTCTTCTTTAGTCATTTCCTCCTCCCTGATTTCTTTGCTTCTGAGACTTCTAAGTCAGATTTTGACTTCCTGGATTATCCACCCAGTTTCTACTTTTTGGTAAATTGCCTTATCTTTTACCTCATAATTATGATATTTAAAATTTTTACATAAAAATCCTTAATTCCCATTATCTTTCACATTTTAAAACTCCTGCACTTTTTTAATGACTTTAATATTTTGTTTTTAAAATCTTTAAAACCCATCAGTTGTTTCCAATTCGTCTGACTTTCTGTTTAGTTTCTGTCTCAAGTTTGTGGTTTCATCATATATTCAGTGGCTTTTACAGTGCTTTTAAATTTGAAATTATATTAGGTAAAAAGTTGATTATAAAATCTGTGTGATAAAGGGGTTTGTCCACTGATGGTTTTCCATGTACAATGTTGGGGTGGTGAACTGTCTTTTTATTGGCAGGGGTGGGAGTGTCCCCAATGCCAAATGTCTGGAGCTATTTGCCTTCTCCATAGAAGAATCCTCTAGTTACTTGCATAGAGGTTTTAAATCTGGCTAGAAGCTGGGCTGCAGAACTTTCCTTAAATCTCATATATTCAGCCTGGCACCAAGCCCCTGACTAGGACTATGTCTGTTGTTCCCAGGTCCCAGCGTCTCAATTGAGATTTCTCCAGAGAATCCTGTATTTGGTTATATGTGGTGGAGATGAAGACCGGGGGGATCAAGTGCTCTATGTGCAGACTTTTAATCTCTACTCCTGTTTCGAGGTCCAGGTTTCACCCTGCCTTTGGAAGCCCCGGTGTCTCCACTTTAAATGACTCTCCAGGATTCTATGGGAAGGCAACAGGATAGAGGAGGCTGATTCGTAAGTGGTATTTCTCACTGCAGGATTCTGCATTTTATTACTATTTTTGTTGCTCTGGTCTGTCAGATACTCTCCTCCATTCACTTTCCTAATTCTGAAAATGTGTTGACCTCACCAGCCTTCTGATTCTTCTCCCATTTTCCTTTTCGACATGTGTTTATATATTTTCCTCCTTACATTGTCATATTTGTGATGTTTGTGTAATAAGCAAAGATAAAACATGTGATCACTATGTGAAATTAACTGCAAGACATTTATTTTTTAAACAGGTGAAATTGCCACCAGTAAGGATGGATTTCTAATGGATTAAGATAAAACCTACTTAGTGAAATTCTTGATTTGCTTAACATATAGTCAAATCTTGACACTGTGCAAATACTAGAATATGTCATCAACCAGTACCTATTTTAGTTCTGTAAAGTAGAAGCATTTTGAACCTCTATTTTAGAAGCATCCCATCACAAGTGAAAGTGATAAATGTGATCTACAATGAAGTGTTAGGAGACATGTTGATTATAGGGGGGCTCTCAATCCAAACACATTGGTGAGGTGATGAAGGTGAGTAACTTTTTTGCTTGCAGAAAATAGTTATCAATTCAAATAATCAACTTTAGAAAATATATTAAATTCTATCTAAAAAATGTTGAAAAACCATGCTTATATCATACTTTCTCTATTAAATCACCTCCCTGACTTTGCAGCCAGGAATTATCTCATCCTATTTCAACATTTGCTATATATACCTATAGTTTTTAGATGTTTTAATTTCACCAAATAAAAAAATGCATCCCCATGGGCCTCTCTTCCAGTTGAAGTAACAACACTGGATTACCAAAAATTTTGGTGCAGCAAGGATATTAAACAAACAAATAAAAAAATCCACAAAACAGTAATCAATTATCAGCATAATTATACTGAAAAGAGTTATTGACTGGAACAACTTGAGAAAGAAAGTTAATAACATGCATTTATGTTACAAATTGTTATAGCCCAAAGTATAAAATAAATATCCATAATTCCAGACTGATATATTTGAAAAAATGAATGAGAAAAAATAGACAAATCTTCTGCACAGAATTGTACATAAATTATGTAGATTTCACTCCCTCAAGTAGGTGCCACATAACTCCTCACCCCTAACCTGTGGCCTGCATATAGTGACTTTCTTCCAAAGACTGAAGTATGGAAAGGGGATGAGGTAGGTGGAATAACTTTACAGTGGAGAAACTAAAACACCAACTAGTCACGTGATCAAACAAAGCATCAGCATTGATAAGTCATAAGTGACATTGATTGTATGTACCTTGATATGATGTGATAAAAATGGCACTTTATTTCTATGGTCTTCCTCCCCAAAATCCATAACTCAGTCTAACCATGAGAAAAAAATATCAGACAAATTCAAAAGGAGACACATTCTACAAAATACCTGACCAGTATTTCTTCAAACTCTCATCCATCAAAAATAAGAAAAGTCTAAGAAACTACCATAGTCTAAGGAGACATGACAACTAAACATAATGTAGTATCCTGGAAGGGGTCCTAGAACAGGAAAAGGACATTAGGTAGAAACTAAGGAAATCTGAAAAAAAGTATACACTTTAGTTAATAGCAATGACTCACAATAGTTTTATTAGTTATGTACTACATTAATGTCAGATCAAAACAGTATTAGGAGTGGTATTCAGGAGTTTTTTTTTTTTCTTTTTGGTATGTGGGTAGCTCCCTGACTGGGAATCGAACCCAGGCCTCAGTGCTGACAGCACCAGTGCCGAAGCCTTAAGCCACTACACCATCAGGGAACTCGCAGTATTCAGGAGTTTTTGTACTGTTTTTGTAATTTCTCTGTAAATCTAAAGGTATTTGAAAATAAAAAGTTTATATAAAAGTTAACATAAAAGTAGCATAAAGACAACCTTTTTAAATTCAGTAGGGGTCCTTTTTATGGGGGGGAGAAAAAAACCAAGTGAATTTATTATGTTTTTTTTGTTTAGAACTTTTCCAAGATTCCAGAACTGGATTTTGAGACACATTGACTCTTCATTTGTGGTACTGTTGTGACACACAAAGCCTTGAGGAGCTTACAATTAAATGGTTTTTTTGTTTGAGTCTATCATTTTTGATATATAACGTTTTCCCTAGCACATAATAGATTTTGAAAAAATAAGATATCTTCCATGTAATTTTTTGTATTGTTTTTTCCTACTATATTGGACAAATTTAAGAAAGGCAGCTAAAACTTAAGTAGGTGCTATTAATAATTATGTGGAAAACAAAATTCAAAAAGACTGACATGATTAAAAGAATTCTAAAGCATGAAAAAGCTGAAAATGTGCAGTCATTTTTGTGATTAAAATATGAAAATAAGCTATGTGGTCTTAGTTGAATATAAGATTAATGTGAGTCAGTAATTGTTATGGGTTAGAAATACAATACCATAAAGATTAAATTTTGAAAAAGAAAAACAGTTGATTTTATGGGTGTTCTGATTAGTTTATTATATTTACAAATTATCTACATTGATGAAGCAATATTTACTTAATTGGAGGAAGAATTAGATTTAATTAAAAGATAATAGATCTTATCACAAAAATTTTAAATTAAAGTTATTTAGAAAAGAGGTCCTGATTCTTGTTTTGAGGTTCGTTAGTATGATGGGAAGCAGTTATCACTGTAAATAAAGGTCCAAATGAAAGTAAAGCCATGGGCTTGTAGGACTTTAATTAAATTTAGCTTTAAAACCTAGCTCTAGAAGTCATCTCTCTCTTCCCCTCACTCTCTCTGCACACACACACACACACACACAAATTGTCTGAATATATATATATATATATATATATATATATATATGTTTATGTACACACACATTAATATATGTATACACACATGCATACACACACACACACACATGCACATGTAGATACACACCCCTCATAATCAGCAACCCCCAAGGTAGCAGAAGACAATAGCCAGGACCTGACTAATGGTCACAAGGTCCAGATCTCTGACAGGCTACAGATAACATCTTGACCTAAGTTATGTTTTATTAGCTCATGATTTCTAAGGTGGAATGACCCCATGGTTGCTTTCACATGAAACCAGACAGAGAGACACCAGAGCAGAATGTAGAGCTACCCTTAAGACCTGAAAAATGATTCATTACCCTTACCTCACCTCTGACCAATCAACCCCCAGCACAACCCTGAATAGCTTAACCCTCAGTGTCTTGTTATTTTACACTTTATAATCTGTAACCTACACATCATTGGGAATTAAGTTTTTTAGAACATTAGGTTGCCAATCTCTGGATTGGACAATTCTCTAATAAAACTAATTTCTATACTGCCAACTCCTGTTTGTGAATTTATTTTGGCCAATGTGTGCAGGCAGATAGACTCAAATATCGAGGTCCTGGTAACAGAAGGACATTCAATTGAATTCTTTATATTTGTATAGTATGTTGGTTTTCCTTTTCAGTAGAGAATGTTGGCAGATGCTAGGTAAATTTCTTAGGAAGGTCATAAAACATGATTAAAGATTGCTAATCTTTATTCCTGGTTCTAAGACAAGAATGAAAAACTAAAAATTCATGAAGTCCAAGAAAAAGGAGCCTGGGGAAATAACAAAGACCTTGTTTTCCATTTTTTTTTTTTTTTACAGAGAGAACTGTGAAGATAAAAATATTGCATGCAATAACTGGTACATACACATATGTATATTATAAATAGCAAATGGGAAGTTAACATACACATTAATATATTAAACAGAGTTCACTATATGGGGAATATAGATGCAGAAAAAGAGAAAAGATAATAAATTCTAAAATTAAAACAACAAAAAAATATAAGCAAAATTTCATGAAAAAGAGACAGAATATATTGAGGAGAGAGAGGGAAAGATGAAAGATGCATACACAGAGGCATAGAAAGGAAGACACAGAGAAGGGAAAGAAAGGAGGAAAGAAGACTCCATGGATGATGGATAACGTGTGGATTAATAGTCAAAATGTCTGCTACAAACTGGTTTGTAAGGGAGGAGGGGTTAGGATAGGAGGGAGGGGGACCAGCTTAAGGTAAAATAAAGAAAAATAATTGAAAAAAGAAAGAAGACTCCTTTGGAGTTTCTAAATTCAATGCATTGTCACACTCTGGTTCTGCAACTGTAGATGTAAAAGTGTTGACACCTATTATTCCTCCATTTGAAACATTAATTATCTCATTAACCACTGTCCTGGCTTTCACAGCAGATGCAGGGCTTTATCCCACTGGAGTGATTAGATGCAAGAATAAAACAAGAGAATGTCCCCAATCAGCCAAAGAAACATTTGCTTTCCAGACCCAACAGTCTCATTTCCTTGGAATATTTACTTATTTGGTTTTCTGGAGATGGTTCCAAATAATGCTTGTTCTTCACTACAAGCCTTCCTACCTAGAACATCCTCACGAGTGGCCTTGTAAGGAGGCTTCTGCTCATATATTGACTCTCATTCTGTGACTAACTCCTTTCTGAAAATTTCCACTGGTCTAGTCACGATAACATCCAAATTCCCTGGTTAGAGTTTAAGTTGTATTAAGACTGCAACAATGCTGATCTTGTTCACAGCTATATTCCCAGAGGCTGACACCATGACTGACATGAAGAAGGTGCTTAGTACTTATTGGATATATTAATTAATGACAAAGTGGATGGGTGGATATTTGCATTAATATTCTAAATGTTTACTTCCAACTAGATTGTAAGATATTTGAATGCAGGGAGCAACTACTTATTTATTAATTTCCAATATCTAATATTGTATATCTGGCATATAATTAAACTTTCAAATAAGTGAATAAACTAATAGAATTACCATAAATACTCTCAACAAAATACCATATTTTGCTATGTATAATGCACACTTTTCTGCCCAATTTTGTGAGGGAAAAATAAGGATCACATTAGACATGGGTAGTACTAATTCTATATCTATATAGATGTTTTTAATTCTTTTATTTATGCTTATGAGTTAAAAGTATAACACTAGAAATCAATAATAATAAACATATGTAAAATAATACCCTGAAATATGATAATCCTTTTTATTGTTAGATTTATTGGGGTGACATTGGTTAGGAAAAATTACATAGGTTCCAGATATACAATACTACAATACATCTTCTATGTGTTGCATTTGTGCTCACCACCCAGAGTCAGTTCTCTTTCCATCACCATGTATTTGACTCCTCCCCTCCTCCCTCACCCCTCTACCCCATTACCCTCAGATAACCACCAAACTATTGAGTGTGTCCCTGAGTTTTTGTTTCTTTGTTGCTTGCTTTCAGTTTTATGTTCCATATATGGGTTATGTTAAAAAATAAATGCTAAAATCCCTTTGTAATACAAAAAAAGTACCTAAATATAAAGAAATAAAAATTTGAATTCAAAAATTAAAAGGAAATATTTTTACCCTGAAAGTTTGGGCCAAAAATTGTAGATGAGCATTATGTACATAGTGCATTCTACAAAGAAAATATGGATATTTATAAAATATACTTTAGGGTAAACATTACTTGTAAGTAATACAGTGTATGTATGTGTGTGTTCATGTGTATGTAATTTTATGTATGCGTATGTCTTTTACAATGAAATCCTTTTCAAAAACTTTGAAATAAGAAAAATTATTTTTTCTTTTGAATATTTATATTTGAAATCAAGACATATGAGATCATAAACATGCATACCATCTTAATTAAAAAGAATCACAGGCCAGAGCAATATTATCATATAACTATTTAGGAGAGGGATGGAAATAGATCAAATGAAAAGTAAAGGGAATAGTGATTACTGGTTCTTTCTGTTACAGTGCTATAGGTTATGCAAAACAAGGTAATAATTTTCATGTTCAGTCACATGTTACTCATAAAACAATCTACAAATGTTATTTGACAATTATTTTCTATTGGTGAATATAATGCATTCTAGACAGACTGTCATGAAATAAAAATAAGAATCAGAATGCTTCATTTCAACTGGGGCATGGGCAGGGTTCAGAACATCAGATTTTAGCATATTATACAGATATAACTGGGGAGTGATCCAACATCCTCGTGATCATCCTTAGCTGCTAAATACGGTTAGAAAACACTTTAGCTAGTTTAGCAAACAACCCTTGCATTTCTGTGTAGGAATCTAAGTGGCTTCTGATACTGACAAATACTGCACTCAGATCAGGAAGACCAAAAAGGTCAGATTTTATCTATTTTAATTACACATCTGATGAGGACAAACATTAGTAAGATTGTTCAATCTTAATTTAAAATTATTTTTAGTCAAAAATATGAGTTCAGTCTGGTCTGTATATTGAGCAAACTAACATTCCACTTCCTTCCCCACCTCAGCCAAGGTAATGACAATATGAGCACAGATGATGACAGTTCACTGCTCATTTCAATAGGATTCTTAATTTGTTGCCAAATAAAAACATTTTGTTCTCAATGACAGCCTTCTCAAATTATGATGGTGGGTGGTTAGGGAGCTTAATTTTAACTTTTACTTTTCATTAAAATGGTCAACAAAACACATAGAGAGATGAGTTTATATTTGCTGAAAAACTCAATATTACTTGATACTTGGTGAAAGCCAGGAGAAATATCTACTCAGAGAGCCAGAGGCATGTAGGCCCAGGCGTGAGTGTGGGAGGAGATGTATGAGTACCTTGACTACAACCATGATCTCAGGGTTACCTGGCCTTCTCCAACCAGAGAAAGCAAAGGCAACCAACCACTCACCTCCCTCCATCTATAAGGGAATTGCTCCTTGATGCTGTTGTGGCCCTTGTACATAAAAGGGCTGTCTGGAAAAAAATCCAGTCATAAATGCCTCTATTTTTCATGTTACATGGCTGGACACTTTCTGGACAGCCCTTGTGTATACACCATCACTGACATTAGTATCCTTTTCTATTCATTCAAGATTTATGCTTACCCCTGATGTAATACCACTAGAAGGGTACAGAATGCATACAGTACATAGATAGAACCTTGGCTGTAAGTTAGCAGTAGAAAGCGTAGAGAAAAAAGCAACTCTTTAAGAACTGTGCTCTTTAAGGAGCAGTGACTTTTCCCTTAACTATTTATCAAGAGAAAAATTAAAAACTATATTATGCAGTGATGAATTTCCTTCCCCATATTTACATGATTAAGTAGCAAAATCAGAACTTTCTTGCTCAGTTCAGCAAAGTACTAGGCTTGAAAAAAATGGCTTGACATTAGAAATGTAGCATCTAACATGTCCCTCAGTAGTCTTCAGAAGAAGGGAAGGATTCTAAGAGCAACCACGTGGAAAGTCAAGGAGAAGAACATTTGTGGTAGACAAACACTAGGTCTGGATACGCCTCTCCTCACTGAAGAGAGAGTCTTCGAATTGGGATCTGTAAATGGTTCTGCAATATAGAGGAAGACAATTACAGCTTGAGCGCAGAGGAAAAACAAAGGCATATTTTTGAAAATAGAATGCAGATAGAAGTGACATATGCTATTTTCAGGCCTGATTAGTAACGACTTCTTAGGAAATGCTTGCTTTTCTTTCGCCTGCGAGCCAGGTGGAGACAACTCCAGAGGAGGAGCCACATGCTGAAGACTGTGGAGATGTGAGATGGACGGTGTCAGATCCCTAAGTGAACACTTGAAAGGGAGTGCCAAGCCAGAAACTGCTGCATTATATTGTTGCTTAAGCAAGAAATAAATATTTATTGTGTTAAGCCACTGAGATTTCAGGACATATTTATTGTAGGAGCTAGCATTGTTAACTATAATATTATATTAATATAGGTTCCTAGGAAAAATGGGGCCAGGGAAGCAGTTTGATGTTGAAAGAGAAATGAAGGGAAAATTCACCTCATATAATACTTTAGAAACATTGATGTTTCTGAACAAGACTCTGCTATTACTTCACCAGGGCTTGAATAAGTCGCTTAAAATGTACAAGCCTCCATTTCTTTCTTTGTCAAGTAAAGTGTGTGCAATAACTTGCCCCTAAGTTAGTTATTGCTTACCTTTTCCTGGACTTAAATTCTATGGGTCTTTTATCACAAGTGAAAAGTCTAAGTTAATGTCAGATACTACTAAAGTCAGTGATTAAAAAGTGTGAGTATAGAGAAAGAACAGAGGTTGTTTTTAATAACCCATCTTGAGATGACTTGATAAAAAACTTTATATCAAAACACATATGAAACAGAACTCAGGTTTCTCAGAGTAAAGATAAACCTCACTTACTTCAAAAAGTTATTATGAGAATATAGGAATTTTTAGAAATGGATTACAAGAAAAATTTCCCCCAAAATATATTAATGAGTTAAAAACAGATCCCCTGAAAACAGCACCAACAGGAGAAAAGCCTGATGAAAGACAATGTTAAATTCAAGAACTTCAAGGAATAGCCCAAATGCCTGAGAGTACTGACTTAATAATCCTCTTGAGGGAAATTGTAAATGAAGACTTGTCATGATTCATTTACAATTAGAATCAATAATATTCGGCCAGTATTGAAGAGAACGATCATATATTGGCAGAAAAGAATGAGATGATAGCCTAAAGGTCAGTTTCATTTCTCTTGTCTGTGCTGATGGAGTCCTTAAGAATTCAAGGGGAGTCAAATGGAGAGAACTGCATCTTCTATTATGAGCCCAATGCCCTTATAAAATATATTCCATAAGTGCTTCTAGATAGTAGAGGTCATAACCACAGTTTTATGATAGGAAGTTTATACAGCCTGTATATGATTGGAAAAGAAAACAAAATAAAATCACAATAAAAAAATTTCAATTTGAGAGTCCCAGCTCACTTTAAAAGCTCTGGAGAAAGCTCAGGTTAGGGGACATTGGGTTCCTTCTACCTGAAAAAAGAAGGGTTTTCAATTAGAGCAGAAGTCAACCTTAAGAATAAGGTATTAGACTAATAAATATGGGAGGAGTCTGCTAATCAGGACTTGGGGAAATACTGTTTTCACACATAAAATTGTGAAGATCTAAAAAGCTTTTTCATAGCATCAGTGCAGTACAGAGTGCAAGAGACTAGGGTGATGAAGATCAAATGCAATGTAGAGCTAGTGTAGCCATTAATTTAGGGGTAGTACCAGCCATTGCCTGGGAAATACTGCTGCTGAGCTGCATGACTGAAGCTAGTAGCTGGTACCTGACAAGTACTGCACAGACCTTGGGGGAAGAGGCAGGGTGATGATAAAGGGCCTGGGCTTTGGAGGTCAGCCAGACCTTGGCTCAAGTCTTGATTCTGACACTACCTAGCAGTTTGACATTTGATGTGTAATGTTAATGGTTTAGTTGTTTAGTGCCAAGTTACTTAACCACTCAATTTCTGTAAAATGGAGATAATAATATGTATCTCACAGGGTTTTTTATGAGATTTTAAATGACATTAAAAATGTGTAACGGGATACTAAGCTGGGCCCAAGCTGTGCTTATTACTAGGATTTAAATATATTTGGAAACGTCTGATGACATGTGAAGTAGGTTACCCAGGACACTACTTGCATGAAGCATAAACAAGCCCTGAGAAATAGACTTTATGAGGAAAAAACTAACTTGAACAGGTAATGGTCTCAAAGTCAGTGTCTGTAATTCAAATCTATCCTATGCTAGCTCCTAGGTTTGCAATTAAGGGAAACAGAAAGCTGAGAACACTACCTAAACAGGCTCATTCACTAAAACCTTGTTAGACTTTGAGACAGGCAACCTCACGTTGGTATTCATCGAAAAGACTTGTTCAGAAATGAGAGAGGGTTTTTCTCTTCCAATTAGTCAGTGACCATTGTACTTGGACACCTGAAGGCTCCAGTGCAATGGTGACTGTACACAAAAGGAACTGCAGTGCCCAATAAGGTAGGGTGGCATTTTTTGCAAGGGGTCTTTGGCTGAGAATGTGGTTGCAAGTAGAAGTGACAGCAGCACAGGAACGCAGGGGCGGTTGTGGCACCTGGTGACAGGAGAAAAGGTATTCATAACCGGGGCATTGTGCAGCCGGTAGAGAAGCACCTGTGAAGGGTGGATAGTCGCAGGAGGTGTGTAGCAGCTGGTGGACACGGCAAAGGCACCGGAGTAATGAGAAGAGGTCCCGGGAGAAGCGATAGCAACATTGTGTGCAATGGATACCACATGACTGACGGCTAGTGCGTGAGCAGGGTGTGACACCGCCCTAGTACCACGGAGGGGGGGGAATAGGAATACATAGAGCAAAAGTGACAAGTTAGTTTACCATCTTGCATGACTAGATGTGGACAAGAGCCCACTGCATGTGATTTACCACCATTAACATTATGTGGATGCAATGGTGCACCCGGGACAACAGTGGCGGAAATGAACACGTCACAGGCACTCAGTTAGTGGTAACCCTCTGCTTCTGTTACCCTGTTTGTTGGTTGGTTTCCATTTTATGGGTTGATCTGGATTCATATATGAGCTCTATCCACAAATCATGTCTACATGCAACCATTTGTACAACCTTGGTCAAGCTACTTATTCTTTCGTGGTTTTGTTACTCTATTAGCAAAATGAGAATAGTGTAACCTGTTTTGCAGTTAATAGATGGCATATATAGAACATTGTCCCAACACCTGCACATAGCAAGTACTCAGCAATGTTAGTTTTCTCCAACTTTGAACAGTAGAAGAATTTTATGCAATTGCCATTTCAGAACTGATGTGGAAAGGAACTTAGCCAGCTGAGCTGTGATAACTAGAAAAGTAGAAAAGTCTGTGGACTCACATTAGGAATTCTGGCTAAGAGCTTCCCCCACCCCCCTCAACTTATCTAGCCATTATCTGATTCTATCAAACAACTGAATCTGGCACTATGAAGAAACCAAGGCTCAAAGTTTTCACATGAACTCTGATTGAGGCAACAGGGCTGACTGAACTAATGCTGACAATCCCTTATGTTCTTTTCTCACTTTTTAAAAGTGTGGCGAGTTATATGTAACATAAAATTTACCATTTTTCCCATTTTAAGTATATAGTTCAGTGGCATTAAGTACACTCATACATGGTTGTACAGTCATCACCACCATCCATCTCTAGAACATTTTATCTTCTCAAACTGAAACTCTGTAACCATTAAACAGCAACTCTCCATCGCCCTACTCCCCAGCCTCTGGCGATCATCATTGTACTTCCTGTCTATGAATTTGATTCCTCTAGGTGCCTCCTATAAGTGGAATCACACAGTATTCGTCCTTTTGTGACTTACTTCACTTCGCCTAATGTCTTTGAGGTTCTTTCATGTTGTAGCATGTCACAATTCTTCTCCTTTTAAAGGCTGAATAATTTTCCATTGTACGTATTTACTTAATTTTTTTGCTCCATTAACCTGTGTAGAAACACCTGGGTTGTACCCACCTTTTTGCTATTGTGAATAATGTTGTTACAAATATGGGTGTATCAATACCCATTCAAGTCCCTGCTTTCAGTTCTTTTGGGTATATATCAAGAAGTGGAATTGCTGGATCACACCCTAATTCTATTTATAAGCTTTTGAAGTGTCATACTTTTTCATACAAGCTACACCATTTTACATTCCTACCTTCAGTGAACAGGGCTCCTATTTCATCATATCCGTGCTAACATTTACCTCTTTTCATTTTAAATAATAACCTTTTTTTTCATTTTTTAATAATAGGTGTTCTGGGAAAGAGTTTGTACCAGTGCCTAGTGAGAGCAATGATGGGAAGCTAAATAAGGAATCACAGAGCATTTATACCTGTGCATTATTTGTGAATTGCTTATTATATTTAAGTTAATGTAGTCATCTAAATGCAATTCTTTTAAAAATATGGTTCACTTCTTACCACCTAGCACTGTTTATAGTTGCCAGTTAAATCCATTTCAGTTATTAGTTTATAAAACACATCTGAAATCAATGTGTTTTCTGGATTGCATTTGCGAGTAAAATTTAGCGCCTTCATAAATTTTCTTTTTCTTGTGTGGCAGGACTCAATCAGTAGATGAAACTCTAGCCATCCAATTACATTTTTATTTACTGGTGTCACGTTTCATTTTCCACTTTTGCCTGGATTTTAACTATTGGCATCCAATATTTGTCAGTAGCATAAAAGAATCTTCCTCAAACTCAAAATCATGAGGCTATGCTAAAATAAAGTATTTTTCCCAACAAATATAACACCTCTCTTAAAGTTAAAGGCCTAGCATTTATAATCTGATTGGTCTACAAAAATATAAACTTGCATATTAAAATGAACTTTAATCTTATTCATTTCAGATGAACAAGCAGTTTTTCTTTTTAATTATAAAATGGGTGTGTTGAAAACCTGCAGAAAAGAGTACAAAGCCTCTTCCGGAGATGTCATGTTCCAGTGTCTCGGTATTCATCGGCTGTGTGTGACATGGGGCAAGCAATCTTTGTGGAACTTGTTTTAAAAAAGTAAACTAAGAAATACAATGCTTATCTTCTAGAGAGAAAATAAAAGTTTGCTGAGACACAGCTAACATTAGCAGCCTCCCAGAATAGGTGCTTACTCAGTGAGTCCTCTTTTATCCCCCTCCTACACTTTAATTATCATCTTGGTTATGCGACAATTATCCAGAGGAACATTTTATCTCAATTATTATATTTCTTCCCTTTTCATTTTCTTTGGCACAGAAAAATTAAATGTTTACCTTCAAAGCATGAATTAGCGTGCATGTGTTTTCCCCTAAGGAGTGAATTTAATTTAATTAATAACTTCAAAATCCTTTGGGTGATAGGAAATATGCATAGTTATTATAAGGCAATGTGTGATGGGGGAGGGGGAGATGACTCAGTAGGAGGTAGAGGCAGATAACCCATGTACAAATGGAAGTGAGAATCCAGGCAGCACTCCAGGAGACAAAGAGGGTGCTAAGTTAGTCTCCAACAATTTGCATCCCCCAGGTGTACTCGTGTCTTCCCAAGAGAAAAACCACAAACTCGTAGATGGCTAGTGCAGCTTGTATTAGAGCATCTGACTTACCGTTTTAGGCATGTGTGGAATAGCAACATAGGTTTCTTGACTGTAAACAAATGTGATTTTGAATGGCCCCATTTATAAGCCAGAATCCACAGGGCGGATTTGCTACAACAAAGCACTTACCCGTCAACATAAGCGTTGTCTTTTTAAGTGGCAAAATTTCCCAGGGCATGCAAAATGTGATTTGATTTACAAAGAATTGATTAAAAAGATGAGACTTTAAAGCTGAAAGGTACCTCCGAGTTTGTCTAGTAAAACATCCTCATTTTACCAATAAAGGAACCGAGGCTGACAGAGGACCAATGACTTGCTCAACATCAGGAAGTTGAGCAGTTGGAATTCCTAAGCCTCCTGACCTCCAGAGCCAGGCTCATCCCACGAGGCCACACAGTGATTTCTTATAACAAGATTCCTATGTGCTTAACCCTGAAAGAATTGCTGTGTTTCACCACAACTCCTAGTCTACCTCTGAGCTATTTCTTGGTAATTTTACAGGGTCTGGCCCAGAGTATTTTGAAGTGGACCCTCGAACATTAATTAAGCAAGTATTTTTCTAACCTAAATAATGATAAGAATAATGATGACGATAATATTTCACACTTGCATCGTGCGTATTATATGTTAGGCACTAATCCAAACATTTAAATCAATTAACCTCCTAGGAAGGAGGGACTATTATAGAAGAAGAAATTGAGAACAGTAATTAAGCAACTTGTCCAGAATGTATATCGTTGAGAGTGATGGATTTGATATTTGGATTCAGTCAGCATGGCTCTTAACTCCTATGCTTCATTTCCTCTCAAACTACTGTTATCCCACACACCACTTCTCTGTGACAAGGATAAGGAGATTTTTCTGGTGGCCACATGAAGATAATTTGTTGAATCTAATTCCTGACACTTCCCTATAGTGGGAAATCTGGCAGGGATGAATGGAAAGCCAAAAGACACCAGGTGTGATCTAAATTGCACTGTAAGTGCTTCACAAATGAGGCCATTGTGAAGAAGGTTCATGTCTGATTTTCTACAGTTTTATTACACTTCAAGAAATAAAGCATTCTTGGATTACTTTAATTGTAGGTCTTCAATATGGAAAGAGCAACGCAGGCTAAGTAAAACTGAGTTGGTACTTGAAGTCAGGTAAAACAAGCAGGCTACTATTCATAAATGACACTTTAATTATCACCAGGAGGGCATTAAAAATGCATCCTGGCAGTTTGCGTGTCTCCTTTTGGGAAGATAATATTGACAAACTGCTACGAAACTGCAGTTCCGAAAACAGTATAAATTGAGATCAGTAATAAAACGGAAATTCACTTGTGTTCCCTAAAGAAATGGTGAACAATTTGAAGCAAGAAGACAAAGTTAGAATTATATTTTTGTGTTTTAGGGTGAGACAGAGAAAGTCATTTATAGGAAGACTGTTAGGTAGATTTATAACCTAATGAATTATGAATTATTTGATGTATTTTGCATAGTAATTTGAATTTTCAGACATCTAAGCACAAGCCACTGAGTTGCCAAATGCCTCTGCAATTCCTATGCTGCCTTCTTGTCCACTCCAGAAGACTATCTTCTTGCTGACCTCCAGTCTAGAGGATTTTAAGAGAACCACTTATTTCTGGAGATGATGCTGGGTCTCATCAAGGATGAATGATATAACTCTAGAACCTTCAGTCATTTTTATGAACTCCACAGCTTCCTCCCTTGGTGTTTTAGCACAAAAGCAGTACTAAAGCCTTCCCCTAAAAATTGAAGTTCTTATTGGTTATTGCGGTTGGCTTTCCTTATAATTGAAAGCAGTACAAATTCATTCTTTGCCAATGATGTGGGTCTTCATTCTAGATACCACAGGAAACCCATTCAAGCCACTTAACTTTTAGCTCTTTCCTCTAGGTAATACGTTTTGTATTTGTCTCATTTATTAAACCAAAGTGGAAAGGCTGCAGTGACGGATTCCATTAGAGTTTAACCCTGTGAAATAAAAAACATTCTTGAGATATTTTTAGGGGTGATACAATTTACTTTTCTTTCTCTAGAATTGCTCCAAAGGTAAGGGGATATTGCTACGATTTCGGGATCATTTGTATCTCTAGGGGAAGATAATGATGTATGGTGTTTAGATTGCAATACTCCAGCCAAATAGGTCATGTATCTTTTCTCCAATAGACGCTTCCCCTGTACTTACTTCTCTATATTTATTAATTTATTCCTTCGACAAAAATTATTAAAGAGACACTTTATGTGCCTAGGTTCATCTAATCCACAAAGAGATTATGGTCTAGAGAGGAAAGAAAATGCATACATATATATAAAGAACACGAAGAAGAAAGAAAGAAATGCTATGAGCTCTCTGTTTAGAAAATGCTTTCAGATATTTTTACATGATATCCAGAAAGACCCAGCAACTCTATTTCAAGGAGGTTTATTGAGGATGTATCTATTAATATCTCCTCTCTCTCTTGAAACATACCTCATTGAAAAGCTTGCAAAAGATTTCAAAAGGTGTTCATCTATAACAATAAAGACAAAAATGAGCAGAGATCTCATTAAAATTCTGGAAGGTGGAATGGACAGAGTGATAACTAGCATAGCCATGTATAACCACAAAGTAGATATTGAGAAAGGACTGCATCCAAGAGGGAAAGCAGCGTCTCTGCCCCACAGAACCCCAGAGAGGCCTGGGACTGAGAAGACACTGGGTAAATGAGATCGGGAACCATATGAAGCTAAAGGTAGAGCCCTAACAACCATTTAGCTTCTAGCCAAAGAAATAAATAAACAGATCTCTCTCCTGAGAATTAGAAAGGCAATATAGGAGTTGGAAGATAGCTAAATCGTTCTTAAACAAAGCATCTGGGACCTGAAAAAATTAAGGCTGGCAGCCTAGCAACTCTCCCTAAAAATGAAGCTATAAATGTGTGGATAAGATCACTGTCAACTTCTCTACTGCCTGATTCTTAAATATAAACAGGTTATGAAGAATGAACCTTCTTTTCAGAAAAGCCTAAAATATAAAATGTAAAGAACAATGATACAAACCTAAGATTCAGAAAATATTAAAAAAAAAGTGTTGCAAGCAAGAAAAAGTCAGAGAATAAGAAAAGACTTGAAAAATGAACAAATATAGATAAAATTTTTAAAATTTAATTGAAGAGTTGGGTGATATAAATGGAAATTTCTCATATCAGGAGCAATGGGACAAAGAGAGAAAATACGAGAAAAGATAGATGACTCTGAGGATCAATCCAGGAGGACCACGTCTGCGTAAGAGGGCTTCCAGAGAGAATAGTGAGCATAGGAGAACATTGCAAACAAGCACATCTGCAGATGGAAATGATCCAATGCAGGCTTGGCACAAATACATTTTTTAAGTAATATTTGTAGACTTAATGTGAAAATTTAGGATACCAGGACCAGGGGTCAACAAACGTTTTCTGTTCAGGACTGACAGTAAGTACTTTGGGCTTTGTGGACTGTACAGTCTCTGTCACAGCTACTTCACTCGCCTGTTTTAGCACAAAAGCAGCCATAGGCAATATATAAGCAAATGGTTGTGTTTCAACAAAACTTTGTGTAGAGCAGGTGGTAGGCTGGGTTTGGCCCAGGGGCCACAGTTTACTGACCCCTGACCAAAAGCAAAGAGAAAATGCTAAAAACATAAAAAGAGGAAAAAAAGTGAAACAAACAAAAAACAACAGACAAAAAGGAATAAGTATCAGAATGCTATGAGCAACACTGACTGATAAGATAGTGGAACAGTGATAGAAAATTCTGAGAAAAATATTTGGAATTCTGTCCCTAGTTGAACTGTGAAGGAGGGGGGGCAAAATTTCAGATTTAGAGTTAGAAAGTTTACCTTGCAAATATTTTCTTTAAAAATTCACTTTCAATCATCTAAACTAAGATCAAAGAGGGGGAAAAATATAGAACCCAGAAAAAATGAATCAAACCCAGAAATCATGGTGATAAAGTATGTATCATGTCTAGAGTGCCAGCCACCCTAATAGAAGAAAGAAGACAGAAGCCTTGCAAGGGTGGTATTTGGAAAAATAAGGAACTTGATTGAATATATTCCATGAGAGAACATTTGAAAGACAAAAATGAAGACATAGCAAAGGCAAATAGTAACAGTAAAAGAATCAATTAGAGAGAAGAGAAAAAAAATTCAAACAGGAAAGAACATACAATCACAGCATTCTATTTGTCTAAGGAATGAGCAGATGAACATACGCACGGACTGTCAGGAGAGGAAATTCTGGTTCATGCTTTGGAGACCTGAGAAAGCGTGCAAGCTGAGGGGAAAAGAAATTACAAAGTTCAGAGTGTACATTGTAAGAAGCTCAAATTACAGGGTCTTGCGTGTCATGATAAAAACTGATTTTTTTTTAAAAGCAATTAGAAGCTACTAAACAAAGAAGTAATAAGACTGGAGTTGCATTTCTGACAGGTCGGTCTGGTGGAAGTAGTAGACTAGAGGTAGATGAGGCTGAAGACAGAGAAAACTTAGATGGGGAACCTGCCTTTGGGAAATTCATTTGGGCCTTTCGTTTTAGAACAAGGATAACATGGTAACCAAAAGGAGGCATTAATACAGCTCTTCTGTGTGCTTTCTTTTGACGATGACCCACTCTTGTTTATTTTTCAGATGGGGAGGGGGATGCAAAAGACATCATTTTGGGCTTGATGTCTCCAAGAACACACAGAAGTAGAAGATTCCTGCAATGGAGTAGGCTGAAGACATTTATCAAAATGCGAGTTCTTATTATATAGTTCCCAGATTTCCACATCTCCAGTAGACTAACCACTGTCCAAGGTCTGAGAACTTTTGTTCCTATGGTCACTCATTACAGCTTCAGAATAAATGTATTAAAACTGAAGTACTAAAATGATAGTTGAGAGCAGCTACTCTTGTTAAGAATATAAATTCTCAATTTCAATCTTTAAAAAACACATCAGGTTCAGAGGTTTGAGTAAGTGAATACTAAGAATCTGCATTTTTTACATGTTCACAGATGTTTGCTAGTTCTGACTTAAACTATATTAATAAGATTATGTGCGTTAGTTAACATCCCTTTTTAATCCAGCCACATCCCACTTCACAGACACATTCCCCAGGCATTTATCAGAATTCTTGACTCTGCTATCAGTGTGTGTGATGAACCAGGAGCTCAGACACAAGCTTGTCATTTTGAAGATAATGTCCTCAAATTCTGCAATATAACTCTTACCCTCTGCTATCCTGTGCTATTTAATTTGGCTAGAGATTTTGAACAACATTTCCTGTAATTTTTCTCTACCAATTTAGTGTCATGCTGCTTGAAGTCAGAGTAAAAACAAATTATCTTAATGTGAAACTATATATAACCTGTGGAAAGGCAAATACTTGATTGTGACTAAATTTAAAGTGGTATTTGATTTCAGCATAAAATTAGGTTCAAGAAATTGTACTGTTTTGTGAAATTATCTTTCCTTTTAAACCATCCATGCTAAGATTTGTTTACTCTCTCATCTAACAAGTTTAATTACTACTTTAAAAAAGCAAAGAACTTCATGTTTTGCACTCTGCTACCTACATAAAGAACAAGTTTCAGAGACATTATATTAAATGAGAGTTTGACCTAGAATATAGAAATTCATTTTATTTCTGCAGTGAGTATAAGGAAATTATTTTTATTTTTATTCACTGTATGCCAGTAACATTCACAGGAGAAAATGAAATGCAATAGAAGGAACTTTGATGAGGTACTTAAAGCTTGATGACAGGGAAAATTAGAACCTTGGGAAGCAGAGAATACCCTGACTGTGTGCTCTGACTACGATGGTAGGCTCTCAGACAAGAGCACATGAGGTTAGAGACACCAAGATACTATCGAGTCTAGAGGGTCAGGGAATTTATTTGTCCCTAGAACTCTTCAAATCCAGAGGAATTATAACCCCAGAGTGTCTGTAATTCAGCACTCCTTTGGTGGATGAAGATTAAAAAGGATGTGATGAATCAGGTTCAAAGCCAAGAATTTTCCCTATTAGAAAATAGCTTGATAAGAACACGGACTTTGTTTAGTTTACTGTTGTATCTGCAATTCCTAGAATAGAACAATTGCTCAAAATATACCTGTATTTGGAAGGAAAGGAAGGAAGGAAGGAAGGAAGAAATGAATGAACAAATGAAAGAAAGAATACATAGTTTCTTATTTTTATTTAATATTATGATATATCCTAAGATTATTGATAACCTGATAGATTTTTGTAACAATGTTTTACATAAAATAGCTAAATTAAGTAAATTCCTCTGAGCTGTCATGCCTAATTTTTGAAAGTTTTGGATTAAAAACTCAGCATTTGCAGAAAAAAGGGTGGAGGAGAGGATAGCATGCTGCAGAGGACAAGCAGTCCAAGCCAACTTCATCAAGGAGTTTGAACTTTACTTGGAAGCCAGTTGGGGGTGTTTCTCTTGATTTAGGTAAAGACACTGATCACCTAAATTATGCAAGATATTGGAAACTGAGATTGGAATGTGTACATGTTAGAGCAATAACTTAGGACTCTGCAAGAATATAGTGTTGGATTATTTGTAGTAAAGGAGAAGAAAAATCACAAAGTTGATAAAGCCTTTTCTGGCTTGGGGAACTAGGTACCATTCACAGCGACAGATAGGTAAGTGCCCCAGGAGAGGTTTGGAAGATGATGAGCTAGTTTCAAACATATTGAGTTGAATTCTTATGAGGCATTCAAGTGGAGATTTCAGGGAGGCATTGGATTCATAGGTCTGGAGTTTAGGCAAGATCTAGGCTGAAAATGTAGATTTGGTATAATTAAATGAATACAAACTTTTTATGTAACAGTTAATACTGAAGTATTAGTGTTGCATGCAGTTTTAGGCTATCACCTTATACTTTAACTCCATTCAAATCTAGTCAAGTAAAAATCAAATTTTGGAAATGAAGTCTTCCATATGGCTATTCTTTTTGTGATTTACATAAAATCTGATTTCCTAACTTTTCATTATCTATTTCTACTTTCGTCTACTTTGAGTATATATTTTCACCTTTATCAAAATTACTTTAATATCTGTGTAAAAAGCCCTTCATACCTGGCATGTGAGGTAAACCAAAACCTTCCTAATCAATGAAGTGGGAAACAGTTCATCCCTCTCCTCAGTCTCTATGACAGACATCCAGCCAGAATCCAGGAACTAAGAATGGCCGGAATGAATAAAACAGACAAGTCTGAACTAACTTAAGATCTTTATAAAGCCAGAAATACTGATGTTAACATTTTAATCGCTACCAGAACAGTATAACTTTCTTTCACTCAACTCTTCCGGTGAACAATAGCACTTACCTGTAAAGTGAAAGGTGGTCATCTGGGATCTAGATTGGTAATGTATACTGCAATATGCCCTGTTTGATTTCAAGTAATTCCAGTATCCAGGTCTCAGGTTTTCCCCTAATTTGGTATGTTGGGTCTCTACCCAGGGTGGCAATGAAGAGTTGCACAAATAAACCACATTATCCATCCCTACTGGGAGAATGAGACTTCACTCTCTTGTTTGCTTTTCCTGTCACAGGGTATGTTTTCTCTCTAAGCCTTGCATTTCCCAGAGAATCCATTTCACATGTTCTTTGGACCTGGACTTCTTCCTATACAGTACACAGAATTATCCACAGAACTTGAATAATGAATCAGAATCCTTTAAGCAGAATGTTTACATGCCCAACATTACACCTTAACTCCTCAATGCCAAAGACTTGATCTTTTAAAATGTTTGCCCTTGGTCTTCCTTCCTAAAGACCAATGAAATTGGATATATTGTTTTTGTAAATATCTGGCAACTCATTCAAAAAAGGTTATTACTTTTAGATTTATCTAGATAAATACATGAAGAATTGAACACAACTGTATTATCCCCTCTTCTATCTCCAAAGTGCTATTAAAATGATAACAAAGAAATAGAGAAACAGAAAAAGAAAAGGAAAGGAGAGAAGAGCAGATCAAGGATAACAGTACAATTTTAGAAGAAAAAATTTAGATGAAGGTGAGTTACCTAACCTTAGCAGAAATAAGAAGCAGCAATTTGGAGCCTGCACAGAGTTACCAAAGAGGATCTGCTAATTCACATTATGGAACCCCTGAAGGCACATTGGGCTTAGTAAAATGCAATACACAGGGCAGTTAAATGGAAGTTTGCTCACTGAAATTCTGGACCTGTCAGCTACTTTTCCTCATTCTTCTCCCTGAACACAGGCACGAGGTATGCCCCACCCCACACCCCTGCCCATCCCAGGCAGGAGTCTAGAATACTCTTCTCTGAAGAAATGAATGGTCTTAGGGAATGATCTGCTAATACTCACATCTGGAGATGCTCCCACTTCCCCGTGAAGAGTGCTAGGCTGCTGGTCAATAGCCCTTTTCTTTAACATGAAGTACAAGTCCTCTGAACTGCCTTCTCACTGTCTCACACTGGATTATGCACAGTGAAAAATCACTCAAAAAAAAAAATCACTCTGTAGAAAACGTCACCATCTAGAGACCAAAACCAACAGAAAGGCAGAAACTGGGGGAAGCAGAGACTGAAGGAAAAAAATCTTTAAATGATGTTATATTCATGAAACAAAAATGATGCCATACAAAACAGTGATCAACAGATTAAAACAAAAAGAGGAAAAAAGAAACATAAATGACCCTGTGTGCATATGTTGAAAGTAGTATCCACCAGCATTTACAAAAAGCTATTGGAGCATTCGGGAAATTTAGAAATGCAGTATTAGAAAATTAAGCAAATGTTAACATGAAGCAATTATTAATTCATTAGGAGAAAGATATGTGAAATTGTAGTATACCACTTGTCTCAGGAGTGAATAATATTTACATAATCATAATAAAATAAATCATGGGTGAATTTAATAAAAAATTATGATTACTTACCGGGGGTAGAGGTAAGTATAGGTGTGTGCATGTGTAAGTGAAAAAGAAAACTAAAAATTCATATACTATATTAAGAATCACAATGTAGTTTCTAAAATTGATATACCAACAAATAGCAGTGTGAGAATCCTGTTTTTGCATATGTAGTCACATATCAGATTGAATTACTAAAGAAGCTGAAAGTGTTTGCCTTGAAGGAGTAGAATGTGGGTTGGTGACAGGTGCAGTAGAACACACTTGTGATTAAATATTGGCCTTTTTGTGCTACTTGGCTTTTTAAATATGTTCATATATTACTTTGTCAAAATAAAAATAAAGAAAAATATATTTATCTGGCAATACTTTACAGAAAGATGCAAGTTTAATTTTTGGATCTGATTCATCACACTTTTATTTTAGTGTAAAGCAAATGTGCATTTCAATTAACTAAATATTTCTTTCACTGGCCCCAAAGATTTGATAATGTGGGTTATTTGGTAATCATTCTTAATAATTTTTTCACATTAATATTCTTGGCATTCTTTCTGAAATTCACCTGCTGAGAACCGGCACATTTAATGTTTTATAATTTATATAAGACGTCTTTGAAGTCCTGCCTACCTCACGTCAGAAAATTGTGGTTGTTTACTGCTATTGTTGATAGTCACGTAGCAGAGCCTGCAGGTGGGGAAAATAACCTTGAGTTTCAGCCAATAAGAAACCATGAGCAGACAGAATCTTAATGGCAGAAGAAATAAACAGGCCCAGGGAAAGTTTCTAAAGTCACACATACACATTGGTTAAAAGGGCTGTCTTACAATGAACTTCTCCTTATTATCATATGTTATGCTAATGAGACAGGCTATGCATGAAGCAGGGCACGAGCTGTGCAGGCACACAGAACGACTAGCCTCCACACACTTTGGGGAGAGAAAAAGGAAAGGAGACAGGATGGCTCTTAACTCCAAAAGCGCATAAAACCGCTGTGCTGTAGGCCTCAGGGAGCCACAGCCATTCCCCTGCAGGGTGTGCTCCCTGGGTGCAGGAGGCTTTTGCTTTAGTAAACCTATCTCTCCTTTAAATTGTTTCACCCACGCTCTTGATGTCTATCCTGGGAGAGAGCAAGGACACCTGAGATGGTAATACTTCGAGATATTGTAAAAATAGTTTTCTTTCAGTATTTAGGAACATCTTTAAGAGGTACTAAATCTATCCCAACTAGAGGTTGAAGTCATTTTAATTGCTAAAAACTTAATTCCTGAATGTTTGGAGAAATAATATTCCCCCCGAAAATTACTTTTCCCAAATTTATTTTTCTAAAACAAAGAAGGCTAAATCTTTACACTTTGCAATGTAACCTATGAGACCTAGTAACACATTTTGAAGGATATACATGAAGGAAACAAAAAAAGATACAAGCAGAAAATATTAAGCTTTGATAGACTGTGAATCATTTGGGCTTGTTCCCATCTACATATAATATAATGGGCACAAAAGGTGACTTTTCCTTGTCATTTTGAGGCAGGAATGCCAGATTTCTACTTAGCTGAATCTCTTTAGATTTGAACAAGAGGAACGATCAGTAGAATCTACTGGATAATTCCAAGCTCCATAGATAGTTTCACTGTCCAGGAGTTGTAAGGATTTATTATAAAAAGAAACTAACTCTACTATACTTTCAGCCTTTCTAACCCAAACTCTGGAAGAATATAGCCTTTTTTCTCCTCTCACTCCCTCCTCTGCAGGTATTATAATCCCCAGAAGATTAAATGGCTACCTTTTTTTCTCCTGTTGGAAGATGTCTTATCTAAGATACTTTGAAGCCATGGCTTTGTGAACATTTGATTTAGTCTTAATACTCAAAACTGAGCAGAAACGTTAATGTTCTTTCTAAAAGTATCTTTGTTTAAATCTAAAAGCATTTTCAGAAGAATAAAAAAAAAGAAGCGGAAAGAAAAAAAGAAAGGGATGGGAGGTGCCGGCAAAGTGACATATGCAAGATTGGCCACATTAGCAAAGAACCGTGTCTGATATGATTATGTGAAATGGGGAGAACTTTCTCTCCCTATAGAAGGTTTTTTTGCTTCTTTGGGATATTTACATACATAAAACTTTTCTGTAAAACACATTATTAGAAAAAAATAAACCTGCAAATAGGTTAAGGAACATTATTTTAAAAAGGAAACTCATGTTATCACATAGATTTTGTTCATCAGACTTCATTTAGATTCTGCTTTCAGCTTCAGGAAAGAAGTTTCAATTAATTGGTTTAACAAGAATTACAATAATGGAGAAAATGAATAGTGATTTTAAGAGCAATCTGATCAAAGCTTTAGCTCTTTGATTTTGAAAAGCCAGATCCTTTCATAATAAGCACTGCCAGGCACTAGTTGCTAGGTGTAGCAACTCACTCAGTCATCAAAGACCTCCTGTATTTTTTCCAATTAAAGTGACAGAAACACTGTGAAGAGTGCCAAGAAAACTGATAATGAAAAGTACTAAATCTTCTACAAAATTTTGAGTTGAACAAGGCACAGGCTCTAGCTCAAAGGCAAAATAAACATTAATTTTCTTGTACAAAATTAACTTAAATGTTTTTATAAAAGGAACAAGTAGTGAGAAGAGATGCTCCAATATAGATTCCTCTTAATTTAAAAAATGAGTTTCTTGCCTTCTAGCTTTGTTAGATGACTATTCTGGGGAAATCTTATCTAGGTTGATGACCTTGATGTCGTTTCTGATGAAACAATGTGACCTGTATGTTTGAAAAAAGAGTGACTTTGAAATGGACTAAAAAATTCAAAGGGTGATGTTTTCCAGATTTAGGGGAATTGTGGCAAGTAACATTTCTATTTTCTTAAAGGCTAGAAGAAGTGTATAAAAAAAGACTCATTCAACTGGCTAATATTTAGTGAAAACCCACTATGTGCCAGGTACTGAGCTAGACACCAAAGGTATAATAATTATCAAAATTAAAAACAATCTCCGGTTTTGTGGAGCATTTAGACTAGTGAGGTAGATTGGTGCTAATAAAATGCCAGAAAATCAAAGGCCTAATACATTCAATATGCGTACAGATGTATAGATATCCAGAAGAAATTAGATTGATTACAGGATTTCATGGCAGCATTATAGACTAAATGAGTCAAGAAAGGTTCGTGAAGAAGTGGTCCTTGAGCTGGTGTCCATAGGATGAGTAGGATTTAACAAGGCCAACAATTGCTGGAGGGAAGGAAGTATGCGTTGGTACAACCCTTTAGACAAAGGGAACAACTGGCACAAGGATCCTGATGAGTGAGGGAACCCAGGACACTTCAAGAACTGGAAACGGGTGGCTGAAATACATCAACTGGCAGGGAGAACACTGGGAGACACGAAGCTCTAGAGGTAGGTACCAACTAGAACCTGGAAGACTTTGAAGATCATATCAAGAATTTTGGTCTCCTCCCTTATTGTTGATTTTCTTTTTATTAATTAATTTACGGACTGCTTTCTGTCCTCAGATTGAATTCCATTATTCCAAACATATATCACAGATAAATATTCCTATGTATCAAATGAAAATTCATTCATTAGACTATATTAATTGAGCACCTTTAATGTGTCACACAATATTCTAGAAAGCGAGAAAATAGCAATGAACCAAATAGATGTAAATCTTTTACGGAACTTAAATTTATAATGAGGAAGACAGAGAAATAATGACATAAGTAAGTAAAACAAAAGTTGGTTAGATATTAAGTTTAAGGAGAAAAATAAAGTAGAGAATGGGAGCAGGCAGTCTAAGAAGCATATCTTTGGGTTTGAATATATTCTTGCTGATACTGTTTTGTATAAATACATTTAAATTAATGTAAATGGCATTGTGCTGTAGATCTATTTAGTTTCTCTTAATGCTGTATTTCATTATTTCTTTTTAAATTTATTTTTAATTACAATTGACATACAGTATTATATTAGTTTCAGGTGTACAAGATAATGATTTAACATTTATATATCTTACAAAAAGTAATTGCCACAAGATTTAGTAACCATCTGTCATTGTACATAGTTATTATAATGTTATTGACTCTATTCCTTATGCTATACATTACATCCCTGTGACTTATTTTATAAATGGAAGTTTGTACTTTTTAGTCCCCTTCCCCCTTTCCACCCATCCCCCACAACCCACTTCTGGCAACCATCAATCTGTTCTCTGTTATCAATTAATTTATTTTTTCTATTTAGAATTCCATTCTTAAGATTAATTCATATGATTAGAAATACATGTAACCTGTGGCTTCTGTTGCATAATATTCCATGTGTCCCAATCACAATTTACCTACCTCTCTTCCCAATAATGAAAAGATATTCCTTATTCTCAAGAGCAAATCTGAGCCATGGATCCATACATTTTTGTACATTTATGTATGGGCAGTGCGGGCGGTGGTAACGGTGGAAGAGAAGTGGGTCTGGCTTTGCATTTTGCAAAAATAATTCTGAATGCAATATAATTGAAGTGGACAGAAGCCAGCCTACATGTAAGCAAGCTATTAAGACTTACTGCAGCAATCCAGGGAAGAAATACTGCATCTTAGATTAGGTTGATGGTAATGGTGAAACTGAGGAGAAATGGAAGGATTGAAATGATGTTTATGTTGACTGGCTTTGACGATAAAATGGATATAGAGGTGAGGGAGAAGAATGTCAAGAGTGACTCAGCAAACTAATTTAGGAAATATGGGTGGAAGAGTTATCCACGGAGATAGTGAATATTGGAATATGATCCTTTAAAGAGAAACATTACATAGACACTGGTGAACATATACAATTATATAGTGAAATATTCTTTAATCTAACCATTCTATGCAGCAAAGAGTCACTGAGTACCTACTATATCCTATTAAATGTACTGAGAGTTTAAAAGTCTGGTAAAGAGATAAAAACTGACAACAAAATGTTGTAATTCTATAATTACTGTGATGAAGACTATCAAGGGGCAAAGACCAAAGCATCCTGAAGTCTGGGGGTGAACAGAATTTCACCAGCAGGCCTTGGAGGAGAGCAAGAAAATATGAACACAAAGGCGTGTTTGTGCACGTGAACGTAACATTTCAGGGCAACTTCAAGGGAGTTGTGTTTGCTGGGGAGGAATTAGTGAAGTGCAGAGCAATGAGGCTGCTAGGAATCAGAAAGGACATATTCTATGACATAAAAGGAATTCATTGAAGAAGTTGCTGAAGATATTTGAGCAGAGAAGTAACATGATTACATTGGGTATTAGACTACTCTAGCACCAGGACAGAAAAGCCAATAAGGACACTTTGGTGTTCTCTGAGATGATGGGAAGGACATTGGGAATAAATCAAAGGGGACACATTAAGGAAATGTGGTTTAGGGGTTAGAGCTGTCAGGGCCTGATGAGTACTTGAATGTTCTGGGGAATAAAGGACGACTCCTAGGTTTTTGCACTGGGCAATTATGTTCGTACCTATCATGCATATGGATGTTGGGACTAAAGGAAGGAGAGAAATAGCGAGATGCTGTGTTCAATTTAGGAGAATCTTAGTTTACCATATTTTTGCATGTGTAAGACAACACTTCCTTCTAAAATTGTTAGATAAAAAAAATTGGGGGTCATCTTATTCATGAGAGTAACCAGTTGATATTGATTTCTTAATGTTGGGTTAGAAAAGCAGAGTTCATCTTTTACATGGGGGCATCTTATACATAGAAAAATACCTTACACCTTTTTGCAGGACAGTGCAGATACAGGCTGTAAATAGATTCAGATTTAAGAGTAGGTCAGTTGATTGGGATATCTGCAGACTGATGAGTAAAAGAAATATGACCACCCAAATCCGTGAGGCCAGGCAGAGCAATGAGTCTAAGCAAAGGTAGGTGAGACAGAATGGTCAAAGAAAGTAAGAGAGGAGAACCAGACACAGGGTTGGAAAGAGAGAGGGGGAATTTTATATGTATGTATGTATGTATGTATGTATGTATGTATATAAAACATTGACACTATTTTTTCTTAAATGCTTTTCATTGTGTGCTACTTTTGCAATGTTTTTTAAATTGTCACTTATGCAAACATCTAAAATGTTACTATGGTTTACCTCTAGTTTCTCTTTTACATTAAAATTTAGTTTATCTTTGCATGTGATGACCTACTTTCGACAAATAATCCAGGTTTATAATGTTTGGGTTTAATGACATTAATAAAGTTTTAAAATAAAGTTAAAATGACTGCTTTATAAAATTTTGCCTTGTCTTGGAGTTTATATACCCTTGTATTCTGCTTGACATACCCCTCCCATAATATCGTTTACATTTTTTGCTTCTTTTTCACATATGTGGATTTTTTTCTTATATCAAAAAAATTCACCATTTTTAATTTAAAAGTCTTACTCCCCCATCCTTTCTACAGTTTTTGTAAATGTAGCACATTTTCCCCAAGGTCAGGCGAGCCCCTGAATATTAATGAAATTATATTAACAATAATAACCCAAACGTCATTGCTTTTTAGACATACTTCTTACAAGGACCTTTGTCCTTTGTCTATAATACGAGACTGGACAGGACATTACTGTTTGCCCATCCAGCATTTTAATCTTTTCTCTCTGTTTGAGAAATTAATCATTGTGTGAGCAATGTTAGAGAAAGGATCCTACCTCCCACAGCAGAGATGTGAAAAAGAAAAAATCACCCTGAACGCTGGCAGCTGGGGTCAGTCATGTGACCTGATATCAATCAATCATATACAAGGTGAAAACTTGGAATCTGAAGTGATTGACCCAAAGAAGCACAGAAAGCTGACAATGTTATCTAAGAGCTGGTGGCAGTGGCCCAGTGGTATGACTCCGTTTCCAGGGCTGGCAGTGCTAGTAGTTGTCCAAAGTCAGAGATACTCAGCAGAATTCTTCTGTTGTATTAAACTTCCTTTGTATGAAACTGCATCATATTCTCTCATTAGCAGTCAAACAAATCCTTGATGATCAGTGACATTTAGCATATTTTCATATGCCTTTTAACCATTTGTATATTTGTATGTTGTCTTCGGAGAAATATCTAAGTCTGTAACCCATTTTTTAACTGAATTATTAGGATTTCTTTTCTCCCTTGAGTTATAGGAGTTTTTATGTACATACATATGTATAAGATTATATACATAATCTTATATATATAAGATTAATGTTTGTTTTTCTTTCAATAGCCATTTATTGAATACTACAAGTATGTGCTAGCTACTGTGGATTTTAGGGACATAAATATAAATAAGAAACTCTCCTGAATTAAAGTTCTTAAAGTGCAGTTGAAAAGACTTATAAACAAATCATTATAATAGAATTTAATAAAAATCAATAAATCTTTTTTCTCTCTTTCCTTCCTTCATTTTCTGTCTTCCAGAAATACTTATTGCTCACTGAATTAAAAATTATTCTTTTCTTTTTACCCCTTCATCCATTTCTCTCAACCTTCCACTCCCACCATCCCACAACCACCAATCTGTTCTCTGTATCTATGAGATTATGATTTTTGTTTGTTGTTGTTGTTTTGTTTTAGATTCTACATGTAAGAGAGATTATATGGTATTTATCTTTCTCTGTCTGACTTACTTCATTTCGCATAATGCCCTGGAGGGCCATCTATGTTGTTGTGGAAAACAGCAGAATTTTGTTCTTTTTTATGGCTGAATTGTACTATATATACCACAATTTCTTTATCTATTAATCATCAATGGACACTTAGGTTGTTTCTATATTTTGGGTATTGTAAATAATACTGTAATAGACATAGGGGTATAAATAATTTTTTAAGTTAGCGTTTTCATATTCTTTGGATAAATACCCAGAAGTGGATATGGTAGTTCTACTTTTACTTTTTTGAGGACCCTCATACTAATTTCCATAGTGGCTATACCAATTTTCACCAACAGTGCACAATGATTATCTTTTCTCCACATTTATACCAACATTTCTTATTAGCCATTGTAAGTGGTGTGAGGTGTTATCCCATTGTAGTCTGGATTTGCATATCTTAATGATTAATAGTGTTGAGAATCTTTTTATGTACCTGTTGCCATTTGTGTATTTTCTTTAAAAAAATGCCTGTACAAATGCCCATTTTAAAATTAGATTGTTTGTGTTTTTGCTATAGAGTTGTATGAGTTATTTATATATTTAAGATATTAGCTCCTGATCAGATATAAAGATCTGTCTAGAGAGTATCCACCCATGTAAGATGAAAAATAGAGGCATTTATTGAAGAAGATAGAAGATACAAAAAATATTGCACATAGGGACAATAATGCTTCATTCCCCTTCAATTGCTGATCTTTGTTGACTCCAGCTCATACATGTTCCACCTTCTCAGATGTTCGGCTTGCTGCAGGTCTTCCAGAATGTGGATCACTTTTTTTATTTTTATTTATTTATTTTTTGTAGTTCCCTGGCTGGGAATGGATCACTTTCAACAGATTCTTGATCATCTTTGAAGCCTATGTGCCACCCCTGAAAGCCTTCTGAATCATTTGAATTGTTCCCGTGATGGAATATTCAAGCTTAACACAAAATTTGATGCAGATTCATCGCTCTACTTGCTCAGTCATTTTAAATATGACAGCTACCCAATACATATTTTCACTCAAGGGTGTCCAGCACCCCTACTGACTAGTACAGTGAAGTCGTCATTGTTCATGCATGCACATTCCAGTCCACGCTCCTTGGCTGCCAGGTTACATCCATGTCGTGCAAACCATTCGCATTATATTGACAATGGCTGGATTTTTTCCAGACAGACCTCATATGATTTACAAATATTTCCTTTCATTTAGTAGGGTGACTTTTCACTCTGTTGATGGTTTTCTTTGCTGTGCAGAATGTTTTTGGTTTGATGGAGTCCCACTTATTTTTGTTTTTGTTGCTTAGACTTTCTCATGATGTTATATCCATGATGTCCAGTCATATCCAATGATGTCCATGACATCATTGCCAAGATCAAAGTCATAAAGGTTTCCCCCATATTTTCATCTAATAGTTTTATGGTTACAGGTCTTATGTTTAAGACTTTAATTTATTTTGCATTGACTTTTGTGTATCGTATACTGGTCCAATTTCATCATTTTGCATGTTGATATACGGTTTTCCCAGCACATTTGTTGAAGAAACTATTCTTTTTCCCATTGTGTATTCTTGGTATCTTTGTTAAACATCAGTTGACTGTATGCATGTAGATTTATTTCTAGAGTCTCTATTCAGTTCCATTGGTCTATATGTCTGTCTTTATGCCAGTATATGCTCTTTGATTAGTATAGCTTTGTAATATATTTTAAAATCAGGAGTATAATGCTTTCAGCTTTATTCTTCTTTCTTAGGATTGTTTTGGCTATTTGTGGTTTCACATGAGTTAAAACAATTTTTTTCTCTTTTTGTAAAAAATGCTATTGGAATTTTGATAGAAATTGCATTAAATCTATAGATCACTCTGGGTAGTATGAATGTTTTAACAATATTAAATCTTGGAATGTCTTTCCATTTGTTCATGTCTTCTTTAAACTTCCTCATCAATGTTTTGTAGTTTTCAGTATACAAGTCTTTCAGTTCCTTAGTTAAGTTTATTCCTAAATATTTTATTCCATTTAGTGCTACTGTAAAATGGACTTCCTAATTTTCTTTTCAGATAGTTTGTTGTTAATGTATAAAAATCCCCTAATATGTGTGTGTTGATTTTGTATCTTGTAACTTTACTGAATCAATTTATTAGTTCTCATTGTTTTTTATGGAGACTTTATAGAGTTTTCTACATATAAGAACATATTTTCTCCAAAGAAGAACAATTTTACTTCTCCCTTTCCAGTTTGGATACATAGCCTTGATTTCTTAAGGTCAATATAGATACCAATTTACTGGATTTCCCAAACTTCAGGGAATACAAATTAAGACCCTCTCTCAGCCTGAGGTAAAGGAGTAATTACTCATTA
This sequence comes from Lyroderma lyra, assembly GCA_004026885.1. NCBI lineage: Eukaryota > Metazoa > Chordata > Mammalia > Chiroptera > Megadermatidae > Lyroderma > Lyroderma lyra. Next base: position 92,359 of record PVJL010001310.1, read on the forward strand.
TCTCTTCACTTTGTTGGGAGTGAAAACCATAGCATAACTTTATGCAAATCAACCCTCTTTATGGACCCTTTCTCCCCATTTCACAAACTCCTACCCTCCCATGCCAGCTCCCTGACATGTTTTGGTATCCAGTTACTAGTTTTGAGATCCAGTTACTTTGGAACCCAGAAGAGCAATGACGTGGAACCAGTTATCCAGTTATGTAAAGCAAAATTAGGGCTTACATTGATTGAATACTTTACCAACAGGAAAATGTTCTTCCAAGTACAGACCTTGTGTCAAAGAAGGCTGGAAGCAATTTCAACTTTGCTGCTTACTACCTGAGAGACTTAGTGCAAGTTACTAAATATTTTTGAGCTCCAGGTTTCTTCTCTGTAAAAATAATTATCAAAATAATACTTTCATTAAAGAAACATTGTGAAAATTATAGATAGTGTATCCAAAACATCAAGCCTAGTGTATTAGTCAGGGTTCTCCAAAGAAACAGAAACAATAGGATATATAGGCCTGACAACCAGGAATACCAAGGAATAGGAGAAGATCAATGTCCCATCTCAGGCAGGTAGTGAAAAATTTAAATTCAATCTCTCTTCACCTTTTTGTTCTACTGAAGCCCTCAGTAAATTTGGTGCTGCCTTCCAACATTGGGGAGCCCCTGTCTGCTTTACTTAGTTCACGAATTCAAATGTTAATCTCTTTGAGAAATAGGATCACAAACATACCCCCAAACAATGTTTAACCAGTTATCTTGGCATTGCATGGCCTAGTCAAGTTGACACATAAAATAACCACAATATTTAGTATTGTTTTTGATGTTTTGATGTTGTAGTTCATTCAGTCCAAATATTTATCCATTTGTGCAATCCCCTTTAGAACAACCGTCCCAAGAAAGAGCTCTTAGCTCATGTTTGACAACCCCGGTGATTGTTTACCAATGCATTCAGTTCAGTATTTCATTAGGCCTGGCTATTAAAAAGCATTTTTTATATCAGGACTTAATCTTTGTCTCTTTATCTTTTTTTTGTCCTAGTTCCACTCCATAAGGTCACTCAGAAACATGTCTTATTCCTTTATCACTTACAACTCATCAGTTCTTTAAATACAATGTTTGTATCGTTTATAGACCTCTCAGTAAAAGGTTCAATGCCAAGTTCATAGCAAATCCAAGACTAACATTTAGACTTGCAATTCACAGGCCTCAATTGCATACTTGAACGAATAATTCTGGCTTTCTCTAACCAGTGGTTTATCTCCAATCCCTTGGCTCCTTGGAGCACTGCAATTCTTTACTGGATATCCTCTACGTTTTAATATTTTTAGAACTTCTTTTTTGCTGCAAATGAGGACAGATTCTGTTACAGTGTTGTTTGTCAGAAAATGTGATAAACATGGTGGTATGGTTTAATTGACATCAAAGAGATCATAACTTTCTAGAACACACAGTTATAGCCTGGGGTGAAACAACTCTATCAGACAATCACCCACCTCTGAATAGTGTTGTAATACTATTTAACTTCTTTGAGCACATTGTCAACAATTCTTTTATTTGAAAGGGGATTGTTAGCACAAAAAGGTTGCAATGACTGTTCTAAGAGTGGAATCCACCCTACCTCAGGAAGCCTGTAGCAGTCCATTCTCTCTCCAGCAACCTGACCATCCCCTCCCCGCCAGTTTCCCTCCATAACCCAAATTCAAGCTTCTCAACTTACTGTCTCAATATTGTCATACTCATATTTAATGTATTTTGTACCTTTAACAAGATCTTGATTAATACTTTGTTATTTTGAGGCAGTTGTAATATACTTTTAATCCCTCTTGGGAATGCATCTCTACTCTCCTATAAGATTTCCACTTCCACCATTGTCTCTGAAAAATAGATGCTATGAGGATGCATTTTGTTCACTAATAGAGGAGTTATGCAAAATGTAAATAAAGCATAAAAAGCAAAAACAATTTTTAAATAACTAGAACCCCATATTGGAGAAATATAAACAATCGTATTCAATAATATTTCTGAGTCAGATTTTGTGATGAGAAGTTGCAGGAGTCTACCAAGAAGCAAGTGTGGTCTCAAACTGTATATAACAGAATTAAATCAATGATAATTGTAAGGCTTCCTAAGAATAGAAAATAATAAGCAGGGAGTTCCCTGGTGGTGTAGTGTCTAGTCTTCGGTGCTGTCAATGCTGCAGCCTGGGTTTGATTCCCAGCCAGGGAACTACCCACATTAAAAAAAAAAAAGAAAGAAAGAAAATAATAAGCAACAAGAATACCAGGGATGTGATTAATTGAGATGAAAACGAGTATTAACAGTATATTAAAAATGAAGTAAAACTTTAAATTAAAGAATAAAATTTGAAAAACAATAAATGAAAGTAAAGTACATTTCTTCCTTTGTTAGCTTAATATCTTCATCTAACTCAGAAACAAACACTTTTATTCTTTCCAAAAGCTTTCTAATTACTGAGAAGCCCTGCTTAGATAAAAGAATGAGAATTCAAAGATTAAAAGAAAAATAAAAGAGAAAAATGTTATATTCTAAATGATAGAGATGTGATATAATTTATTAAATGATGATGTTTAAGTATCAATTGAAATGATTAGTGATTAGTTTCATTCAGGCAAATGTTGAGTATGTGGAATCATTTGCTTAGAAGGCAGATTTTAATATACCTCTGGGCTTATTAAATAACATGGAAAATATGGATAATCCAGGTAAATTACATCAGTTATTGAGCACATACCATGCCAAAACACACAATTTTTGAACAAAACACCCACGAGCATGCCCATTTCTAAGATAGTGTTGCTTCTTATACAGGAGAAAGAAATCATTTTAGTTATATTTATGCTGCATTCAACAGCAAGCCATTGCCTGTGGGAACACATAGGTGAAGAATGTATTTAAATGTAAGAGCCAGAACCAAGAAATAAAACCAACTGAAGTATAAAATATAGCATATCCCAATAGGGCAAGATTTTTAGAATATAAAGTAGGATCATAGTAAAAAATCCACAAAGGACTTTCAATTCTCAGGAGAAAGCAAAGAATAAAAAAAGCAAAAATAAATGAAAGCAAATAATGTCAGTGAACTTTGGTAGAAACAAAACACTTGAAAAGTAAGTAAAAATAAAATCTAAATTGTGAGAGAATAAAACTATGACAGGAGCTAGATAGTAAAAAGAAAACAAGCAAACAAGAAGAGCATTATAATGAAGATTAGTGCAACATCAGACCATGAATGTGAAGAAAAAATGTGATAATATAATGGGCAAAGAAAGCTTCCTAGTTTAAAATATGTTTAACTTTTTATTAATATGTTTTGCTTCTAAGATGAGTATATATAAGACTCTCTTAATATGAACTTTTCATGAAATTATATCAGGATGATAATGTATAATTTCCTCTCCATTTATACACATAGGCTTTGAGAAAGTGGCCTGCAGCTACCACTCCTTAATATCCCTGAAGAACAGATGAGTGTCTCAAAACATTAAGAAAAAAATCAACCTGCCACTATGCTAAGATTTAAAAATTAAGGAATAACTTTTAAATTTGCATTTTATTAATACATTAATTTTAACAATTTGGTAATACAGCAATAGTTTTATAGATCTATTTTAAATCTAGCACATTCATTATTTGCTTTGCAAATATTCTAAGTACAGGATTTCGGACTAAAGTAAAAATAACAAACATTATTGGGGCCAAAGAATATGTAGTTTCCACTTCATTATAATTGGAAACTAGTCATTTTCCTTAAGTATATTTATAGAGGCTTAGAATGTTTGGGCATATATAAACAACAGGTCTGTTTGCATTTATCGAATGTATTTATAGATTAATTATTGAGACAATTTAACCAAACATTAATTTGAATATGAATTTGGATACATATTATAAATTGCTTCTAGGCTGAAGATAGTTAAAACATTTTATACCAAGGACTGTATCTCATTTTCTAGGAGTGTGGTATTCTATTTAGGTGAATATTCTAGTCTTTCCCCTTTAGAAGCTCAAACTTAAATTTGAATCACCTTTAAATGTGTATTAAATGTTACTTTTTTGCTTATAACAAACTTTTCAGATAGCTCAGAGTCATTATTAGGAAAATAAATAGTTGTGCTTGATTGCACTACTCTGCGGTCCTCTGGGAGACTGATGCATGCTCCCACTATAACAAGGGACCCTAGACGACTGTTTTGTAATTACTTCTGTATACTTTCTGTACTTTTCCCCTGTCCTCAGTTATTGTCAGTCTTTCAGTATGCCTGCCTCCAGGAGTTTCCATCCCAATCCCTCCCTCCCTCAGATAAACTATTACACACATCCTCTTCTAATTTGCTGCTGCATTTTACCATAAATGAGACTCTCACAAATTGAGGGAGAATAGGGGAGGAAGGATGTCAGTAGTCAAAGATGCCAAACCTGAAAATATTGAAACTTGCAAATACCAAACCTGCCAATATTTGGAAATGACTATTCCTGGACATCCTTGAAGGTAGAAATGAATAGGAGCTGCCTTTGTTGCAATGGGTTACACTTCACTCCAAGTTATTATGCTTCATCTCCAAGGACACCAGATGGTTGCTTCAGAACATTTTTCTCCGGAAGTTTCAGGGAGACAATTTACTCTCACCGTCAGAAGTGGGAGCAGAAATCGGAAGTATCTGATTATCATGGAAATGATCCTGAGGGGCCTGATCTTGAAAAACCTTTTTGTTTTCATGGGCTAGCCTAGAGGGAAAAGATCCCTTAGGGAAATAGCACCCTCCAGTGTGAGGTCATAGTGCCAAAGGGCAAGCTTCTCTAGCCGTAATATCTTCAGATATGGCATAATGGTAGAGGAGAAAAAGAAAGAAAACTTACTAGAAAATTCACCATCTTATGGTTCATCACAGTTTGAGTTTCCTGTGTACGGTTTAAAACATTTTGCTTATTGACTCTTCATATTGTGTTAAGTATTTGTGTTACCACCAGTATTCAAATTAAAATTGAGTTTAGATTTATTATTTTACCCACTAACTACTTAGTGAAAAGAATCAAATTTTCACATAGTAAAAAAAATTTAAAGCCACCCTAATGGAAAGAGAAAAAAAGAGAAAGGTAAGGTGAGAGTAGAAATTTTATTAGCAGTCTATAATAAGTACTTAAATAAAACTTTATTTCCATTTCATTTTCATTCATTTTCCTAACGATAAAAGAACAATAAACAAATTCATAATCCTTTACAGTTTATTGAAAACTAGGCAGACAATATTAGTAAAAAAACAAACAAATTCAAAGTACCACATGTCCCCATTAATTACAATGACTTTACCTGTCTTTAGTGAAAGAATGCAAATACTAGTTCCTTTGTTTTAAAATAAATTTCTGAATTTGGATATTTTTCAATATATTTCAGAAACTTTCTATCTCTCCTATAGGTTTGGCCTCATTATTTCTCTTTGCCAACTCTCCACTGACTTCTGTCCAAGAAGTAGAGAAATCAAGAAAGTCTTGTAATACTTTTGGGAAAAAAACTAAAGAGAGCATGAACAAAACAGGGTTTATAAAAAAGGTAATGATCATTATTAGTTCAAGAAGTATTTAGGGGCAACAATCACTAGAACTTGGGTGAGGAGGGAGGTAAGTGGGAGACATGATTTTGTTGACGGGTCTACTAGCTTTTGAGTTTGATTAAGTTGATCCACCATGAATTACTGTAGTGAAAGCCAGATTATGAGAAATGGCCGTAGCAAGATAAAAAGCATGTTCTAGAGAAAGTATTATAGTTTGTAGGGTACTGAGAGAGAAATATGGGAACTCAGAATAGGCACTCATGAGGTTAATCAACAGAATTAACACCAGAACAATATTATTACAATGATACAAGGTTAATCTAGGACAAAATTCTGATGTCAAATTGATGCTGTAGCTCCCAACTATTGACCTAGGGCATCTTGAATTAGGAAGTGAATTAGGAAGGGTGCCAGGATCTCAGGCTAAAATAAACTTCTTTGTGGGGAATTAAGGGTTTCAGGAAGGAACCTGTACATTCATTTCTTTATTCCCTGATATTGAGTGCTTCCTAGTTGTCAGAGGTCATTTTAAACTCAAGAATTAGCAAGTGATCATCAGAGCTGTCCTTGTGCCCAAAATCTGACAATTAAGTTTGTGAACCTGCCACCGTGAACTTAACGTTGACAGCACTGTACAAACAACTGGGTAAGGTATCATAACCTACTGACAGCTCTGATGGCCATTCCAGAAAAAGAGGTCCAAAATTGCTTTGAGGGGTGAACTAGGCCCTGGCATCAGTGCGCAGCTTCCCAAGGGGAGGACTTCGAAGACTACTGTGGTGATATTCAGCAGTGAGGTATGTAGCACCTTTTCTAGGATCAGTTCGTAAAATTATCTTACTTCATGTGTGTGTGTGTGTGTGTGTGTGTGTGTGTGTGTATAGAGTTAAATAGATAGATAGAGAGAGAGCCCAAAAATAAATATATACACATTTTAAGAAAAAATAAAGCTGTGTCACTGTGGTAATAGTGAATAAATAACAAAAGGTAAATACAAGTCATGTTTGACTTCTGCGATTATAAGAGGTGTTAAAGTGGTGACCATCAGCATCCCAATACTTCTGATTATGGCAAACTACTGCTTGAGCAGCACTGAGGAGGCCTCTCAGATCTTCCCTTATAGACATCACACACAGTACATGCACCTCAAACTTACGACGAATGCATGCAAGTGTTTGGTGTGTTGGAGGTTCTGTTGCATACTCGTGCTTCCATTGTCTTTGTACTTCCACAACGTTCTCGAATTTCAAATACTACCTCAAAATGGTCTTATGCTCTTCAAAGTACAACCATACTTCCACCATTTTATTGACTGTCCTGCCTGTTGCATGGTGACACTAACATTCATTTTATTAACCCTGTTTCAGTGAACATCATATTACACATTGTTACTGTAATTCAACTTTGAAAACTAATACATAGATAACATCTCTTAAAATGGGTATACATATTTTGGCACACCCAATGTGTGTGTGTGTGTGTGTGTGTGTGTGTATAACAGATCTAAGAAGCTGATTGTTATATAAAGAGAGATTAACTGCTTCAGAATATTACATTTTAATCTAGTGTTACGAATAATTTTCCATAATTGCCAGAATTTTCAAGCCTTCCACAGAAAGAGTTCTCATATGGTGTAACTCTTCTCCAACAAGATTGCTTTTAAACACAGAGTAGCAGGGTATTTTTGAGAACTGCTACTTCATAATTTTTAGTCAAAGCATTCAGTTTATCTGTTTACTTTACAATATGATAAATGGAGGCCTCAAAATTTCAGATAATTGTTTTTGTGCATAGTCCGAATGAATGTTGTACTTTGTAAAAATAATTCATAAAACCATCTATACTTACTGCAAGTTTTTTGGAGATTGAGATCTATGTTCTGAAATACTTAGTAATAAAAATTAGGCACTGCTGTTTATATTTTTGATGATTTCTATTTTCCCTGAGAAAAATAACAGACTATAATCAATTGGATTCCAGAGTCTCTGTCCCTCAGATGAAGGGTATAGAATATATGAGAAAAAATGTCTTAGGAAGTTTTGGTTTTTATTTGAAATTCAGATACAAAATGACTTTTGGGTGATAGGATATTATGTTATAGTTTTCAATTCATTGAAAGAAGTGTGAAAGAAGTCTCCAAAAAAGATTTGACAGGAAGGTATATTAGGGCACCACTGCGAATAACGGTGGTAACTAAAACTTCTTTAGAAAGGCCTATATGTCTAATCCAAGACTAAAGGCAATGAGCCATTGATCGTCACTATGCTCATGTTATTTCAGAGAAACACGGACTCTCAAGTAGAAGACAGTGTAATCAATATGATCAAGACGTTTTTGTATGCTCTCTATGCAAGGAGTAATTTTATTGTCTCTGAAAGTCATGGAATTGTAAGATCTTATGAATATATCTCAATAAATATTGATAGCTATAGTAATGCATGAAAAATTATAAAATATTTGTTATCAATATTGTTAATCATTGTTTTCCACTTAGAAAAGCAACTCAGAAAATTTGAGAATGTTCACCTAACCTGCAATAGCCTAGGAAATAGATTCTGTTTGTTTAAGCAGTGGAAATACAGAGGGTGCCAAAAAAAAGATATGTGCAATTTAACAAAGAATAAAACTGTATTAAAATTATAAAACTAAATATATACTGATAACAGAAGATGAATACAAGTTATGTCTGACTTCTGCAATTACAAGAGGTGCTCAAAGTGCTTACCGTCAGCGTCCAGACACTTCTGGTTACAGCAAACTACTGCTCGAGCAACAGTGTTCACTTGTCTTGCTGCACATGCCATTGCAATTTCTTCCTGAAGTACCTCCAGTGCAGCCAGTTTTCTACGGTGTAACACATCCCCCTTAAGGTCCTCCCTCAGTAGAAGTCAAGGGGTGTTACGTCAAGGGAATGTGGAGGAAACTCCACTGCACTTGTTTGTCCTGTCCATTGTCCTGGCAAATTCTCGTGGAGGTAAGCTCTTGACTTGGTGGAAGTGCAGTGGGGCACTATCTTGTGTAAGTAAAATTGATCATTCTCAAAAAGTGTACAAATTGCAGGTAAAATGGATGTGAGTAGCATGCCTAGGTACACTTGACCAGGAGCAGTACCTTCAAAAAAGAATGGTCCAATAAGTCCCCTTAACAACAGTTCACGTCAGGTGTTGAGACCTGGTAAATTGACTTCTTTTTCCACACGAATGTGTACATTTTCTGCAGCCCAATACACCAAATTGCATTGGTTCACTGTTCCTTTCAATTTAAACTATGCTTTATCAGATCAAACCATTTTCCCCACAAACTCTTCATCCTATCATGCCATGTTTTGGAACCATCAACAATACCCTTTGATCAGGGTTGTCTTCACTGTGTGTAATAATCTTGGGATGAAAACTTTCCATTTTGCTGTTTTAAGTCCTGTCTCATCTGCACACTGTTTGGTAGCCTACTGTGGTGAGTGTGTAAACTCTTCCAAGAAGCAGAACTTGTTGCCACGCAAAGCTTCCCAGATCTTTCCTTGTGCACATTACACACAGCACCATGCCTCTCAAGCTTATCACGAATGCGTGCAATTGTTAGGCACGTGGGTGGTTCTGTTGCATACTCACGCCTCCACCGTGATTGTACTTCCACAACGTTCTTGAACTTCAAATTTCACTTTAAAACGGTCTTGCACTCCTTGAATGACAACTGTGCTTCTACCATTTTCTTTGACTGTCTTGCCTGTCACATAGTGATGCCAGCACTCATTTGATTAAGCCATTCTTTCGGCGAATGTCATACTACACATTGCTACCGTAATGCAATTCAACTTCGAGAAGTAATACATAGACAACATCACTTAAAATGTATATACATGTTTTTGGCACCCAGTATATGTAAACATTTTAAACTCATCCATTTTTCTCCCCACTACATAAGGGACATGATTTTTTTAAAAGTGAAGTCTCAATTAGTTTCAGATAAAAATTTCTAGGGATGTGCACAGGAGGTAGAAAATCATTGTAATTAAAAACATGAGCTTGAGGGAAATTAATTAAACCTTGAATATCACAGTTTCAGAAACTTAGGCTTTACCTAATATTAGTGTGGGTTTCAAAAGAGTTGAGGCAGTGAGTTCTATGCCCATGAATAATGGTTTTACTTTAATCATATACTCAAAAAAAGTTGTTCCTGTTTCTTCCGGCTACAACTTAACAAAACCTACAGAACTAACAGTAAGCTAATGTTGTAATAGCAAATAAGTCATTTCATTTTCCCTTTTAGTCTTTCAATTACAATGAATGTACAGCTAATATTTAATTAATTAATTGATTGATTGATTGGTTAATTTCTCTAGTCTCTTTTGGGAGAAACAATTTACTTAGAAATAGGCATTTGCATCATGAAAGTCCAAAGCAAAAGAGAATTTTGTCCCATTTTAATGCACAGTAACACTTTCAGTCTTAGTGCTTTACACAAGAGCGAAGCAGCATGTAAAAATCATATATTTTTTGTCAATGGCTCTGACCACAGATTGAATCACTTACCAAAAAAATGGCATTATAAGATCTCAAGGGGGTGTAAAACTTCACAAAATGTGCTTTTCCCCCCCTTCTGATAAAATAGACACTTAGATATCTTTATGTGCAAATGTTTAGTGTTCCTAAGATGAATGTATGGCTTAGAATCTTCCACAATAGGAATATTGCCAAAAGAAAGAAAAAGAAGTTAAGTATTAAAATAAAAGTAACGTTGCAGTCTATATATGAAATTATAGCTGGACCCTTTTAACTGCAAACTCCAAGAATCTACTGTTGTTATAGAAGTTATTACTTATATAATAAAAATTTCCTCTTGTCATGGGATATAAAGGAAAGGAAAAATGAAATATTATTTCATTTTGGCTTCCTGGAATGACAATTTTAAGATCAGTGTGAACATTGATCTGTCCTTCAGGAAATATTTACATTTCAGTGGGTAGAAACTTGGACTGAGGGAAGAATGATTTTTCTTAAGGCCATTTATAGAACAAATAATTATTTTTCTTTGAACTGAGTATCTCTTTATTACCCAATGCTATCTTGATTGGAAATAGAAATTCAAATTTTTAATAACAACTGTGTCAAGGTCATGCTTTCAAAAATCTGATGTTAATTTTAATTATTAAAATAAAATTACTTTATGTAAAAATTTTGTTGTATCTCTTCTCTCATCACAGGAGTGCATGGCTTATTTTTCTAGAAAATGATTTGTACTTAATATTTAAATTTTTATAGGAATTTATGTGCTACATCAGAAATGACGGCAGTCTTATATACAGATTTAAGAAAACTTGCATTTCATGGCTATTGTAATAAAATTGTTTAAGAAACTAGGTGTGCCATTTGCAGTAGGCTCAATTCCAAAAACATATTAGGTTCCAGGAGCAGTCACAGCATTAAGGTGAAAGTGAGTGCCATATTTTCACTGTATTCTGTCAGATACCCAAATGACTTGCTGGTCTTCATTTGGCAATGTTACAATTAAGCATATATCCATTTAAAGGAAATATTTAACTTTAGGGTCATATAGAAAAATTGCTTTGTTTTGATTTAAAAGCTCAGCAGCATAATATGGTAGCAGATGTTACGACAGAAGTGCTGCTCTGAAATATGACTATGGATGATCTCAACAGATAAATGAAAAGAAATGAGAGTCCAGGCACAATTCAGGGGACATGGGGTTAGATAATGATGGCATTCAGAACACAGGTTGAAGCAGACAACTGGTGTGAGAGGTCAATGAAACCATGACTCTCACTAACACTCCAGACTACTGGAAGAAAATAGGTCAGACAGGATTCACCGATTTACAGCTCTGGGTAATTCAGCACATAGGACAGTTCTCAAAGACACTGCTTCCTTCCAGGTATTTCCAGTACTTAACCTTGAGATAACCAGACTTAACTTATTTAATTCTGTCTCTTAGTGTCTCACTTACACCTGCATGTGACCTTAATCCCAGAGAAATTATCTTCATTTACCCAAGAGATCTCTGTGGTCTGTGTTTTACATGAAGCCTATACCTTCGGTCCTGACATTCAGTCCATTCCTAATGGTTGTTCATGTCCCCTGAGGTTATGACAGGCTTGTCACTGGGCCTTGTTTTATTAACTTAATCTTAAAGTTAATTGACTATGAAAAGGTGAGAAAGAGATAATCCAAGTTATAGATGAGAGTCACTTTACAAACACCTGATAGTTTCTCAGAGCCAAGTCCTCTGGGACATTTAGCAGCTGTTGTACAGAAAACTGAAATGGAGTGCCCAGACTGGGTGGGGGATTTGAGATACAGAAAAGGGCTTTAAGAATCTGCTAAAATTCTGCCTAGGACCATGTGGCATAACTGTAGATGGTAACTCAAGCCCATTAATGCCTTCCTGATAGCCTCTGGTATGCAACAGAATTGTTCTTTTTGGAGCAAGGACTTGGATCCAGTTTCTGAGGAGGAGAATTGCAATTTAGATCAGTCTATCTCATTTCTTTCTTTTTTTTTAAATTCATTTTTATTGTTAGACTTATTGGAGTGACATCTGTTAGCAAGGATTACATAGGTTTCAGGCATACAGTTCTACAGTGCATTGTCAACTTGATGTATAATAAGTTCACCACCTAATGTGACTTTATCTCATTTCTAATCAAAGCACAAATTCCATGTTAGCTACATCTATTCAACAAGATTAAAATTAAAATTATTTGTAATGAGATAAAAATGTATACATGTAAAAACGCTTAAAAGAATCTATCCTTTCTAACTACTTATCTGGTGGGTGCTTCCTGTTCTGAAACTGAGTATCATTTCTTGTCAGACTGGAAACCAGAATGGTTTGCTCAATGAGGGCTAGCTTAACCAAACATTTTACAGAGGAGTTCCACGATCTTTGCTAACAAAAGGTGAGCAGGTTTCCAGTCCCTACAAGAAATGCTTCCAGTTGGGAAGTATTTACAGACAAAAAGAAGCAGGGGCTATCTCCCTACCTCCAGTTGCACTAGCAGCCTTTCTATTCTGGTTTGTGTGTTGATATCCATCTTAAGAACCCCACGTCATTAACAGGTCCATAAACCTTAATGGTTAGAGTAACTCAATACCTTCTTAATTTCTTTAGTGGACTTACAGATATTAGAGATAAATTTCATAGTCTGGCTGAAGACTCTAAAGAGTACTGAGAAGGCAAGCAAATGTAGTAAAGAGGAGAAAAAGGAGCAATGGCCCAAACCCTGCAGAAGGGAGAACATATAACATAGGCAAACTCTGATTTTTATTAAAGAAACCTAATGAGATATTGATCTTATGAAAGTGTGACAAAGATAAAAGCTCTCAGGCCTTTTCTTTGTCTGGTTGTTACTCTTTATGTTCTGAAAGCACCAACAGTGGAAAAGGCATTCCCTATGTTTTCTTGACAAATAATATATTGTAGCTCTCTGTCTAGAGCTCATGATCAATCTTGAACTATTAAGAGTGGTTTTTATTATATTAAATGTCAATTATACTTGTTCCTCAGCTGTAATTGCAGGAAAATGTGAAGATCATGAGATTTGAGAATGCATCCAAGGTGTCTGACTGGATTGCTACTTGACATGAGAAAAGAGTTTCTTATTTATCAAAGCACACAATGTGTATTTGTAAACAATGTTATTGATTCTCCAGCCATATATATAAATCAGCCTTATTATTCAATAATCAGCTCTATGCATGCTGAGGCAATGAACAAGTTGGCACCAAATTTAGCAAACCAAACTGTCAATGATGCAAATATGTCTGAAGAAAATTCAAGACAATTTGCTCTGGCTCACAAAACTTGGTTATGCTTGTATGGTTTCAGAATATTTCCCTAAAAATTCAACTGTTACTTAAAATTTAAGCAAGATTTTATTTTAAAATATTAAAATGAAATTCCATGACATCTAGTTTATCATGAAAATACTAGAAATTTAACATAAACATTTGGTTTAATTTTTTTTACCTTCTATAAAGTTAACAGAGTCTTTATTTTTAAAAACAAAGAAAAGATCACATTGTTAATCATATTATTCTTGGAATGTTCCTGTCTCTTTAGCCAGGTTCTTTGCTACTTAAATATGATATTTAAACAAGGTACAATATATTATTATTGGCAGACATGCAAGCTAATGAATGCAATTAAATGTCACTAAATATGATAAATGTCACTAAATAAAGCCCATAGAAAAATAAACTACGAAATTTATTGTTTACTTACTCTGACTTTTATATAATTATTCTTTATGATTATACAGACAGTTATTTTTATATGCAATTTAAGTCAGTTTATATAATTAACACAGATTCTTTATTTAAAATATTTTAAATCAATCTCCACTATCATTCATTTTTAACAATATGAAGAAGAACAATATACATGTATAAAACTATTCTCTTTTCCTGCTTATTTTTGCCTATTTCTTCTAAATGTAGCAATAAAGAACTAAGTGTCTCAGCCATGACTTAGGCATCTATCTCAGCCAAACTGCCTTAGAAGTATTCAGTAAAAGAAGAGATTTTAATTCTTCTAGCAACTTAAAAATATGGAGTTCTTAAATAATTATCATCTTCTGTACATCCACAAGTAAATAAAGAAGGAAGTAGAGGGCCAAACTGTTAACAAACCCAGTTTATTTGTTAATGGTAGACCTAAGATATTTGATGGATGAGGCAGCAATGTATAAGTTATGAGTTTCATTTTTAATATCATTCATTCACTATTAATTGCAGTTCAGTAAAACTATATTCATCTTTGGACTTAATAACAAACATATAAATATAATTTACCCATATAATAACAGTGAAGATAGAATAAAAGTATTATTTTATACAGTTTTTTGTTATATTATTTTAAAACCTCATTATATATACACACAAATATATGATTTCATTAGATGTAAACTACATGCATGTAGATTTTACTTAAACATATAAAGGTGATCATATCAACATGTTATTTATTTGTGTTTTTCAATGCTATCATTCTACTTTTACAGCTAAGACTACTGAGGTTCAGAGTTATCAATACTAAATGCATTACTTAATATTTATAGTGGATAAGTAATAAGGCAGATTGTGGCTCATGTTACAGTGCTCCTTCCACGGAAACCTACTTCCCACATTCAAGGTTTTAGTTTCATCTTTTGTTCGTGTTTGACTTGGGTACACAAGGAGACTTGCCATTGTGCTAGAGCTTTGAGGTTTACCCACAAATCATATTTTCCTGCTGCATAATTTCATGGCAGGCAAGTGAAGCCAGTGAAATGAAGCAATTGAAGAAAATCACACAGAGATAATGACAGGACTGGAACTCAAGTCCCATAGTCATTTGGATGCTATCTAGAGTTGAAAATAATTGATCTAGAGAATCACAGCTTAGCCTGAGGAGGCAATAACAAAGATACTTCAGTGGGTATATACATACACATTTCTCTTGGCATCTCAAGAGTAGAATTAATCCAGATGTATTTCAACTTTTCTTTATGAAATAATGTTTCTAAAATGACTCTATTAAAGCATTCAAACTAAAAACAGTAGCACAATGTTAAGCTGGTATCCTAATGCATTTCAATCAAAGAAGAGAATGTGATGCAACAAGGAATAGATTTAGCAGTAGAGTTGCGCTTACCTTCATAAGTCCCACTTTCTAGGAGAGCACCACTTTTCTCCAATTCCATAAAATCTTCAACAGTGATGAAAATATAGTCCACTCCTGGGACCTCCCCCTCCTTATGTGGCCTTGTGGTGCCTGAATAAGAAAAATTAAAACAAATGAAAGACTAAGTGATTTGTTGTTGAACTTTAGAAATACCACCATACTTCTGAATATTCAATTATACTTCATTGTACATTCTGCTAGCTGGCAGTTTGTGTTTGTCCTTCTGTTTGTTAATAGAAAAGAGCAGGGGGTAAAGATTAAAGTAAATATACAAAGCATTTTTCTTCATCAAGCTTATAAAGAGTTCATTGCCATGGAATGTGGCTGAATAGATTTTTCAGTAAAAAATGTAGACCATTGTGCCCTTTTTGAAGAGGTGGTTTGAATACTGGGCCAGGAGTTCGCTAGCTCAGGAATTTACATATCTCATTTCCATGAATGAACCTCCATTGTTCCATAGACTGCTTTGCTATGACATAAAATACAATGGAAAATAGAAATGTTAGCAAAACTGCAATTTATTTGTATATTTTCATGATCTGCTCCTGTAGAGGTGGGACTGTGGTTTTTACTTGTTAATTTTACACCAAATTATAACTGATATTTGATTTAAAGGATCACAAAATCATTACTAATACTTAAAATTAAATAATTAAATAATAATTGGAATTGACTAATAATTATAATTGAGTTAGTATTATAATACTCATAATAAAGCTTTATCCCCTCTGTCTTTTCCTCCCTTTCTCCTCCCTCCCTCCCTTCCTTCTTTCCCTCGTTATTTCCTCTAATTCTCACTGAATTGGGAGGTGACATGCTCCCAGAGGTTACGGCATGGATCCACCACTCGTGTCTCCTGTATCACCTCTAGAGCAATGGAACTTCTGTGCCCAGGGTCACAGAGCCTTTAGCTCACTCAGTACAGCCCTACTGGGAAACCCAGGCTTCCAGACCTGCCCTCCAGTTCATGAGGGAAGCAAAATAGAGACATACTAAAGACCGTGGGTTTGTTTTCTGGTACACTTTCTTCCTAAACATTCCAAAAACTTCTACTTTTCTTTTCTCTATGCCACCTACATAAGGCACTCTGCATGGTCCGATTGGAATTTACATAATACATACATGCAAGCAGTATGAAGAAATATGCAGAAGGCAAATCTATAGGCAAAGTAGTAGCACATTGGTTACTTTCTTCATATTTAAAATCTCCTCCATATTCTCTATATTCTAAACAAAAAGTATTTCAAACACTTAAATTTTATTTTTCATTCTCTGAAATCGTTATTAATTAGGCCGTAAAAGTAGCCACTCAGTTCTCCTTTTGGTCTACTAAGACCAAATTTGAACTTCTCTGAGAGGCATAAAGTAATGTCAGAATACACACTGTGCTAGGGAATTTGATTTCTGATAAAAAGAAATAATTTCCATTGAAAACATTTTCTGAGATTTGTAAGCATTATTTTCTAAAATTCAATTTTACAACCCTTCTTTGGGGTTGCAAAAACAACATTTTTCCATAATCATGTTTAATGACTTTTCCCTCAATTTCTTATTTTATTTTGTTTTAACTGAGTCACATTTTATAATATTTCCTACTGCTTTTATGTTGTAAAATATAAACCTCCCACACTGCATATGCATAATGTTGTCCAATTAATGTTTCTATGAGATCCTTAACTTTTAATATCCTGACTTTTATGTGCTTAACCCTTGTGAATTAAAAGCACATTATCATGGTTTTCGGCAATCAATTTGCTTTTCTGTTTACTTAGAACACACACCATTAAGAAAAATCATGCAATAAAATTTCAATTTCCCTTCTTAATTTATCTGCATATTTCAGAAACTTTGATTAACTGCTTGCAGTGTGGTGACGCACTCCTAGCACAATGTTAGTCCAGGACCACATACTTGAGGACAATTGTCAGGGTGGTGACCTGATTGGAATTATTCCCCTGTATCAAAATTTTAGTGAACGCATTTGTGGTTGTGCCTTTCTTAAGAGGACTATCAATGCTTTGGTTCAATGGGTGGTTTTCCATCACCACCTGTTACATCAGGCCAATTGGACTGACTTTTGTGCAGGAGACGTGGACTGCCAGTGGCTGCATCAGTGTCACCTGTTATGTTGATCTGCTCGATGCTGACTTCTAATTAGGACCGGGGCTCACATACTTCCTTGTTGCTTGAATACATTCTACATTACAATTTCAAATGCTGCAATTGCTCTTTGACATGGATCTCCCATACTCTTTTCTCATTCTGTTCTTCCTAATTATAAGCTCCAGCCTCTTAATCTTTCTTAATTTCCCTGATGTAGCCCCAATTTGGCTTCATTTGCCGAACTACTCAGGGATTTGGAACAACTCAGAACCCCTATTTTCCTATAGTTCACCTTCATCATTTCCTGACTCTTAAATAAGTCCCCAAATTCACTATTGGCTGTGTCATTCATAGACTGTAGCTCCTACAGAAAACCATGAACTTTTACTGCCAGGGTATTTATTCTACAAATTCAGATTATCTAATGTCAGTTTGATTCTACTGGTGCTTGGCAATCCTTTAACATATGTTTTCTTCCCTCTCTGCCACACTCTCACCATTTTTTAATACCCAAATGCTTTGACTTTCAGGAAAAGATATGAGCTCATGCTTTTTTTGGTAAAGTACGAGATAATCTGAAATCAAATTCCCTAAAGTTTCCTAATTTTTGTCTCCCTGATCTGTATTATCTTTAACTTTAGTTGGAATAATCCATCTTAATAAGACAAAACCCTTTTCCTCTACCTTCTTTCAAAGTTTAATTTTTACTTTTTATAAAAATTACATATACTGGTATTTTAAAGATTCTACAATTCTACAAGGTTTGCTATTAGGAAAAAATGAAGACTATTATCACCTCTTACTCCCCAACACACACCTTGCTGTTTATCAGAAGCAAACATCATCGACTCTTTTAGTTGATCCTTTAGCTTTACCTCCACATCCTTAAATAATCTTTTTATGATGTCTCTTGTTTTTTGCATTATTTCTTGATTTCTTGGTAAAGCAAATGAGTATTTAGCTTTTTTGGCCCACATTTTGAATATCACTTCCTCTTTCTTTCCTCCTTCCAATAGAACAAACATTTATTTAGATTGCTATTTAATGCTTACAATAATAATACTATGTAAACCTATTCCCAGCTGAACCTTGTAGGGCACTGACTAATTTTGCTTTTTTGTGTAAAGTTTTCATTTATTCTAATGTATTGTCTTCAATACATTAATTGATAGTTCAATTAATTAACTCTCATCACTGGATAAATATTCTATCAAAATATAAAAGTACATCAAGTTTATCCTATTGAAGAAATCTCTTCTGGAACCTGTGACCTGCTCCAGTCTGGACTACGTTGCCATCTGGGATCACCTTTTGCCACTATCCTGGAGGTTCACTTTGCCTGTTCCCTGTGCTATAGCCCCTCTTTTCCGGGTGCCATGTCTCTCCCTGTGGTCTGTTTCCTCATTTTGACAGAGCACATCTGTCAGAAGCTTTCTGTCAGAGGTTATATGGGAGTTACATTTTTGAGAATTTTTTTATTTCACCATTATAGGTGGCAAATTGGAGTCAGAATTTCAGGAAAATACAATAATGAAAACATATTTTGTCCATCCTGTCCCTCCGTTAGTATCACCACCATTCTGCCAGTCATTCATGCTTTGAAACATTCCCTCAGAGTCACATTTGATGTCTCCTTCACTCTTTTATTCAATTTCCAAATACTTGGCAAATTCTATGCCCTGTAACTCCACATGTCATCCCTCCTTTCTTCACTATTTCTGCTCCATATAGTGCCCTCCCGGACCAGGCAATGGCTATGCCATAGCGTGCCTGCCCCGCCTCTTAGTTCATCACCGTACTCCCTGATTAGCCCTGGTAAAGAAGGAGGCTGATCAAATACCTCTCTAAAAGGCTTAGCTACCCAGTCTCTAGGTAAAAGGCTTGTCTGAAAAAGGTAAGGAGAGAAAAGTATTGACTTAAAAAAGTTTTAAAAAGCTCATGTTCTATTATTGACAATAAAAGGCTACTCTCATAGTATGCCAGATTGCAGAGTTTCTTTAGATAAATTTGTCTTGATGAAACATGTGAGAGGACATAATTTAAAATATTTTTGGTTTAAGAACTATCTTCCTTTCTAGCCTGCCATGTGTCACTCTTCTTTCTTTTTAGCTTCAATTTTCCACCACAGAATTACTCTTTGGTTTAGACAAAACATAAACTACCTTCAAAACATATGCTATAGTATCACAGATAAGAATATGAGCCATGGAATCAAATAGCTCAGGCTTGTTGGAGCTCTCCTATTTGCTATCAGTATTACCTTGAGCAAGGTTCATCACTGTTATAGATTCTAAGTTTTCCTATCTGTAAAATGGAAATAATACTAGTCGCATCTTTAAAGCACTGATTTGAGGAACAAATGAGATCATCCATATAAGGTACTAAAGACAATATCTGAGCCATATTAAGCACTCAAAAAGAATTGTTATCTGGAATGATACCATGAATAGTTATTTTCCCATGAATTCTTGCCACAAATATTAATTGAGCACTTACTATGTGCCAAGCACTATTCAATAGACTTGAGATATATCTGAATAATACAGAATAGGATCCCCTTTCTTATGGAATTTATAAGATGGAGAGAGAGAGAACAAACCAACCAACCAACAATTAAAAAGTAGGTCATTAAAGTATACTGCAAAGGGTTAAAATCTATTAAATGACCATACATAAAATCATTAGCTCCTATGCATTGTGTCAATTACTTAGATTACTAACTGTTAGCTTAGGCAATGCAGAGCAAAAGTTTGACGAGAGAAATTGCAAAGGACCTGAAAGGGAAACAGGTCTACAACACTTGGGGGCTGCAGTTTCTGGGTGTGAATGATAGTTTGGTGAGAGACCTTTGGGAGGCAAAAGAAGATCCACAAAGTACCTGTTTATTTTTTTTTTTGCTTTTTGGTATGTGGGTAGCTCCCTGACTGGGAATCGAACCCAGGCCGCAGCACTGACAGCGCCAAAGCCGAAGCCTTAAGCCACTACACCATCAGGGAACTTAGTGATTTTCTAAAATATAAAAAGAAGATCCACAAAGTACCTGTTTATATTTTAGAAAATCACTAAATTCCTAAAGAGAAACATCACTTATTTCAGATACTGTTTGTTCTAGCTTAAGTGAACTGGCTTATACATTGGTATAAAATGCAGGCACTTTTTAACTAACAAGGTTATTTTCAAGGGATTGATAAATATAATAGTGCATAGTAGGTTTTGATGGCATTGTACCTCCACACACATAGACACACACATGTATATAAAACCCCTCATTTTTACAAAAGGAGGTGTAAGTATGGTGTGGTAGAAAGCTTCTTGAAATTGAAATCCAAAACATCTTTATTCTCTTTTTTTTAGCATTTAAGGTATGTGGTCCTGGGTTAAAATATCATTGATCATCAGTTTTCTTATCATGTAATGGAATAAATAATATGTGTGAAATGGTATTATAAAAGTAAAAGCATAAACACTATGGATTTATCTCCTATTGCTTCATTCCTCTTTAGTAGTAATAGAACTACTAAAAATAATACAATTCTAACAAACATTGTTGATGGTATCTTACTTTTAGAATCTATTTTAATCAAAGTTTTAAGCAGTTTCATTTAGTCTAACACTTGTTAAAAAGAAAAAAATTCTTATTCTCACAGACACAGATTGCCCCTTTTATTATCTGGGTATAAAGAAATATTAAGTTGAGCTGTAAGTCCATTTCTTTTGATTATATACTAAAATGTGGGACACGATGGATTCTTTGTATTTTGTTAGACATTAAGACCAGGACAGCCAATGGACTAAGTTGCAAGCAGCTTTCACCACTTTCTGAATTAGATGAAAAGTGTGAAAGTATTCAGAAAACCTGATTAGTGGGTCATTTCATTTTACCTACAGGCAGAGGACCTTTGACAAAAAAAGTCAGAAAGTATAATTTTAGATCTATTGTCCAGGAAGAAAATATATTAGTTTGTATTAAGTCAATTGGCACTAGAAAGGGAAAGTAATTGGCTGAAGAAGGGGAAAGCAATTGGTGATCTCTGAACACCTCCTTGGAAAGAAATACTATTATAAAAATAAGCGAAAAATTTGAAATATAAGAAAGTGTTGTACCGTAATATCTAGATTTAAGCAATAGTTCAGGTGAATTTCCTGAAGCAGTCATTTACTTTTTTTATGTTGAAATAATTATAGTTACTTTCCCAATTAAAAAGTTCATGAATAGAGAGGTAATAATAAAGTAAGACTCAATAGTAATAACAAGGAATCACTCAGCATCAGGAATAAGATGAAAGTAAGGAAAAATAGAAGAGGAAACAAATGATTTATCATATAGCCAAAGTTAAAGCGCACCTCCTTATACTGTTCTTCTATATTTGGTTGGGACTTCGCTACATGGTGTTTAGAAAAGTCCAATAAATTTTATTATCCAAATTATGGTATATATCTTTCAATCTTTATTATGTCTTCTGGACAACTCTTCCAAAGGAAAATTAAATAGGAGAAATGGAGGAAATGCTACTAAATTGAGTCTTCTATTATGTCTTTAAAAAAACTTATTGAATAATTGCTAAATTAAGTAGTGGATGAATTACAGTTCTTTCATGAGTTAATAAAAGTATATGGTACTTCTGGTCAAAAGACATGTCTGAAGAGAATGAATTTGCTCCCAAGTGGTTAGCTTATTTATTGATACATAGCGAAAGCACATGAAGGCCACTTGTCATTTTGTTACCATGGCAACTGAGGGTGTCAAGGAATTTTTTATTTTATTTTTTTTTATGAAGACACATTGCTTTTTTTGCCTTTGGAAGAAAAGAGTGTGAGGTTTGTGGTGAATGTAATTCTAAAGCACATTTCCCCTCAGTTTTCTGATATTTCCTAATTTTAGTAAAATGCTTAAAAAACAGTCATTAACTTAAAGGAAAGTATTACTACCTAGATGATGGTCGTGTGTTCACCTATTATAATCTATGTTGATGTACTGAAGGTTCTACAGCACTCACTGCATTGCAAGAATCCTATACATATTTGCTAAAGTAAACTGATTGTTAATAGTTACTGTGTTCTAAACAGATGGGTCACTGTATTAGAACCTGAGAACCGAATTCTTTCTTTTTCTTTTAATGTCTGTTTCTGAATATATTCTCTCTTTATTCCTGGTGTTTCTCAAGTACAAGCTGAAGAAGATAAATCTTGACAAGCTACAGTTACTTCATCTGGCTCTGACCTTTAGTTAACTAACTTACGCTTAAGTTCCTGAAGATACTTCTTTAATTTGTCACTCACTTACTTATTAGCAAGTGTGATCAACACCAGATTTGTGTGTGTGCTTCAAATAAAACAGTCAGGAATTTCCTTGGTCAATGCGTTTAATCAATTTTTATATAATCAGCCTTGGCCTTGGGTTTTAATATATTCATTTTCAATCATATAAAAGCCGAAGTATGATTTTATACATAGAACTAACATAAGCCAAACAAATAATATAATTTGGGTCATTTAATCTTCTGTGATACACAAATTATAAAGCAAAGTGAGGTTTATAGATTTTGTATCAACTGATGGGTGGATTGGGTTAAGGTTAGAAAGTGAAACCTGAAATTTGATTCAATTCATCACCTACTAAGTGTAAGAGTTATTTACTGCCTCAATAAAACATTATATATGTTTTATGAAACACTGGAGATTTGACAAATCCATTTGAAATAACAGTAGTAACTTTGATTTATTTTCTTAACAGTGTATTGCTCTAAATCTTGGTAATTATTTCAAAACTCTCTTATCCCTAAAAGAGTACACTGTCAATTATTGTTTAAAGCTGCATTGACATATACTAATAATATTTTGTATCTGAAAGATACAGAGAAGTTTTTGATGGAAAAAAATCTCTCCTTGAATTTGTCTAGATATAAAGGTTCAGACTAATGTCCCATATGACACCAATTGCTGTTTTACATTTTAACAGTTTGGATTGACATAGCGTCATACACTAAGGAGTGGTTCATAAGAGGTAGAATGTATTAGAATCACAGAAAGGACTTGTTAAACACAGATTGATGGGTGTCATGCCCAGAGTTTCTGATTCAGTAAGTTTGGGTTAAGGACTGAGAATTTGCATTTCTAACAAGTTCCCAAGTGAATTTGATTCAGGGACAATAATGAGAACCACTACTTTATTTTTTATTTTTTCGGGTAGTTCCCTGCGTGGGAATTGAACCCAGGCCTCAGTATTGAGAGCGCCGAAGCCTAGCCACTACACCACCAGGGAACTCCTTGAGAACCACTACTTTAAACTCATTCAGATCTCAGAAAACCCAAACTAAAAGCAGTGTTAAATTTCACCATTAATCTAACTAAAACGACTAAAAATGTGACCTTTCCATTGGCCCTAGAGTAATGTACAGCTAGTACTGTGTTCAGAGGAAACAATCCATTCTTCATTTGCTGGCATATAGGTGAACAGAATCATGAAAGGGAAACTGGATCATCACAGTGCTCTCTTACACTACCACACATAGCTTTTTTGTAAATTTTTTTTTACAAGTTCATTGACTTTGCAAAATAATGGACAAATTTCCATCTATGTTTGCTTATAGCTGTCCTTATTATTTGAAGTAAATTATCTTGGTTCTATGTGTGCAACAATATGGCTTAAGTTCTGAAAGACATAGGAGGCTTGAATGTATCTTACCAGGAGTGATAAATGATGATATGGCAAGAAAAAAACCAAGTGTCTACTACAGAAGATGTCTTGCATTGAGAAATAAAATGATAATAGATGTCAAAAAAATAGAAGACAAATGAAAAATTTGTGGATCTCCCACAAGAAGAAAAACGGCATCTTATTATTTTTCTATACCAAGATATCTGATTCACTAAATGTTAAATTAAAATTTGACAACTATACTTTGGACTAAATCAGGGGATGGGCAGCATGTATTGAGGAATTAGTACCCATAAAGCTCTCTGTGACAAAAAATTATTTAGACAAACATATCCTTTGATCAACTCCGTGATTTTAATTACATCCCTGGTGTAAACACTGGAGAAAACAAGGGTAGACATGAGAAATGTCATTGAAAAGTCAGAATTTATTTTGTCCAAACTTTGTCACTAAATTCAAAAGCCATGATACAGAGTAAGAAAGTTGGTATACAAGTGTTTGGAGTGCTCATTTGTTAAGTAGATACATAGATATACATTTTCACTTTTAAGGTTTCTACACTAAATGGTCATACTTAATTACAAGCTGTGTCAAGACATCGGTGACCATTAACACATAAGGGCCCACACAATGATGAAAAGCTAAGGCAACGTGACTGATTTCATAACTGCACAGCATTTCAATCACTTCTACTTTAGTGACAAAGAATTAGTAACCCAGATTTTATCCATTCCTTCACACCAAAGTCCATCTTCTACAGTCATCAGATGGCTGAGGAAACTTCAGCTGCACAAATTACTGTCCTCATCAAAATTCACAGTCCAAAATAATTCACTGCTCATGGATACAGGGACATGGTTAGATAAAATGACCTATCCAAGTAAAATCAGATGCCTAGATAGCTATATTATTAGCTTTTTGACCCATTTCCACAATATATCATAACTCTAACTCCAAGATAAAAGAACGTCTTACTGATAAAACAGGGTAGCAAATCACTATCTCAAATTCTTTAATTTACTATTAATTTCCTGAATTTTTTAAGAGAATGGAAGAAGATGAGTGACCAATTCTGTTACCAATTAATTCAGTTTTGCACTTTTGAGTTTAATTCTTCAATATTTAATTTAGATATGTTCTATATCTGGCAGTCTATAGAATTAATAAAGAAGAGGTTTTGATTCCCTCATTTATTATTTAACAGACAATGTTTCACAATTGCATATTGAGTTAAAAAAGGAAATTAGTGACTTTTTATAGAAACAATATACTTGCATATTTAGTTTGAAACTTTTACATATCCTCTTCATGTAAAATTAAATTAATGTGGGCCAGAACTGAACTACACAGATACCACCAGCCCTCCGAGCAATGTAGAGACATTCAACACATAGATGAGTTAGTGGGTCATGACTTTATCATCTCTATTAGGGTCTTTCAATGGCATTAACTTTTAGTATCCCCATATATCTCTATGACATTGTATATTCTGAAATGCACAAAGTAGATCATACAGAGTCTATAGAATACCAAAAAATTCAAATGATGATAAGAAGGCAGTTAACTATTCAAAGATTTCATTTGAAATCCTTGTCACATTTTTTTGAGTGACCAACTTGTACTTATTGAAGTTCTCAAGTATACACATGTCAAATTATCATGGAGGGAAGGAAATAAAAAACACAACAGAAATTCACAGCTCAATTTCCTTGTTTTGAAAAAATATCACAGAATTGGGGAACATTATAGCAGATATATGGTATTCAGCCACAGGTGACAGGCCCATAATTCCAAATACTCTGTCAGTGAGCAAATATGTATAGAAAACATCTGCTTATATTTGGGAGCATTTCCCTCCACTCAGACCAATGTGATGGTTGGCCAGCCATTAATGTTAAGTTGTATAGCCTGGCTCCTCCTTAAGAAATGAAAGGAAAAAGGAGATGAGTGACTTAATCAAATAAAACACTCAGTATTCCAAGAAAAATAAAACACAGGTACTTAGGTTTTCTTTTAGCCAATAGACAATTATGTGCCTCTAAAAGTTTAAGGGGTGAAGGAGCATACAGAACAATATTTCTGCCTTTTTAAGACTTAAAACTTCACACAGTTAGCCAGCATCCCCATAGTCTAGATCTATGTGACTCTTTGGGTTTAAATGGAAGTAAAACTCAGTTACTATGCAATTACCATAACTCCCAAGACCCTGTGGTATTCCTTCTGGGCCACTGTGCTCCTTTCGTGAGTAGACAGCAAAGTAAGTGATGCAGAGTAGAGAAATGAACACTGTGAGTGATAAGCTATGCATTTGTGACCTCTGTTGGATGTTTTTACATAAAAATATCAGAATAAAACCATATGGTAATAAACACTTTTGGCTCATAGCCTCTCAGATCAGTGTTTCTGAAAATTGCAATTATCATAGGAGATTAAGAGTTTTATAAATTAAAAATAGAAAAATAAAAATGTAAGA
This sequence comes from Lyroderma lyra, assembly GCA_004026885.1. Classification (NCBI taxonomy): domain Eukaryota; kingdom Metazoa; phylum Chordata; class Mammalia; order Chiroptera; family Megadermatidae; genus Lyroderma; species Lyroderma lyra. The sequence continues at coordinate 118,833 of PVJL010001310.1, forward strand.
CATTTCAAAAGAATCCTAATTAAGGCACCTTCTGGCAATAAATATTGAGTTAATAGTGAATTATCAAAATAAATATTAGATTCTTTGTGGATAATATTTGTGTATTTTAGATAAATCTTTACCTCTTTATAAAGAATAAGAAAATAAGGTTACCTGCTGGGATTAAGACAAAGTACAAAAGAGAGATGAGAACACCATCAGACCAGCAGTTGACTTAGAAACCTCCCCGAAGTACCACGAGTGGCTGGAGAGCTAACACCTGATAGATGATGATAGGTTTCTGGCTTTCAACCCCTAGAGTACTTAGTATTAGTACTCTAGCCTCCTTTAAAAGAAGAGCTGAAGATTTGGACATTTGAGAAAATCAGAAAGGCAAAGCCTGACCAAACCAGACTGCTGGGCATGAATTAATCCATTATTAAAATCAACAATCTAGGAGGTGGAACCCCAAAATAACTACAATCATCTTATGGAGGGTGAGCCCCTTTTAATACAGGCTTCCCCCACGAGGTGAGTGTTCTAGGAACACACCTGCATCAGTGTTTCAGCTGACGTTGCTGTGAGAGGCTGTGTTTGGCTTCAGTGAATTGTTTTTGGAGACTCTTTCAACATGTTTGCCTATTTCATTATGGGTGATTTACACAAACATGAGACATGACAACACATCTGCCCATACCACACTGAGTGTTCAGCAATTTTTTACCAAAAACAGCATGATCCCCATGCCTCACCTTCCATATTCACTCAATCTCACCCTGAGCAACTATTTTTTCATTTCCCCGATGAAAAACATCCTCAAAGGGAAATGTTTTGTCATGCGCAAGAGGTGAAACAAAAAACAGCAGAAGCACTAAAAGGCATCAAAATCAGTAAGTTCAAAAACTGTTTTGAGCAGTGGTCAAAGTGTTTTCATAGGTATTATGCATCAAACAAAAGAGGACTTCGAAGATGACTGAAGTTTAAACATGTAAGAAGAAAAACACAAATTTTTAATAAATAAATTAAAAATTTTGGCGGCCCCCCTATGTATAACATCCTGAAACAAAGTTAAGTAGTACTTTACCTCCCCAAACATGTAAAGTCTTAAGTGTTACTTAGGGATAGGGGATGTCAAACTTTATCTAAAAATATCAGACTAATTATTTAAGCTTCACCAACCATACCCTCTCTTTAGAAACTACTAAACTCTTGTCATTGCAGGTGCAAGCAGTGACAGATGATACATAAACAAGTGAATGTGGCTGTTTTCCAATAAAATTTGAGTTACAAGGCAGTGGGCTAGTTTTGACCTGAAAACAGCAGTTTTCTAAACAGTTACCCTGCATTAAGTTTTTTGATCCTCTTGAGTCTAGACTTGTAAACCAACAAAATGCAACTTAAATGCTGGCATTAGCATGCAAAACCACAATACAGAAAAAATTATGACCATTTCTGATGGTGTGGTCAGTATTAAGTCTAACATTTCATATAGAGGACCATTTTCCCTTTCAAAACTTCTTAAAACAAAGCTAACCAGGCAGCTTTCTAATACACAGAAACAGAAAAGGGGACAAAATCTCTAAGAAAGAAATATAGATATTTGGCTCTCAAGAAGCAAGACAGACTAAACTGAAGTCATCTTTGAACTAACTTAAACTCATAATTGCAAGGAGACTTATGTATTTTTTTTAAATGTTGCTCCAAGAGTAGAAACACATCTGTTTTTGTAAGTAAAGCAGTAAACAAGTTTCTCCATTCCCGAAGTGTTTTACTGAGGGCATTGCATCTTTTGTGGTATATGATAACATCTTACTGACTTTGCTACCACTTTGGGGTGTAACTACATCAGCAATGTTTCTGCAGCCTATAAAATTCAGCAGATATATAATACAGGGATGAAGTATTGAATCTCTAAATGCTTCTGAACTTCACATGTAAATTTTATCATGTTATATCTGTAATACCCCATATATATGCTACATATCTACCATGAGAATCAAGCTACATGTTATTTGTAGAAGAAAGTGACAGCCACAATCATGTTTTATTTTTGATAAAAAATGTGTTATCTGATATAGAGATTAGTAATAACATGATAAAGTTGTATATAAAAATATACACATGCAAATTATCTTTAAGTTTAGAATGATATCTTAGTATAACTAGCATACTATATGAAAATCAGATGAAGAATAATTCTCTTAAGTTAGGCAATTCAAGATATTTGATTCTGCATTGCATTACAGTAAAATATTAAAAATAACTTAGGTGGAGTGCTTTGTCTTGCTGAAACAATCTGCTAACTTTTATTATGTTCAGTAATACATTTTTGGACACTTTGATTTTTTTAAACAAATTTATCATTTGTCCAAATACATATGGGATGCTTGCAAATGAATGTTTATCTAATAAAAAAAAAGAAAAAGACATGACGGATGAATTAGCAAAGTAAAGAATTATATTAGAGGTTTCCTTAAGTAAATAACAATATTAGTAAGTAATAATATTTATTGAGTTCTAACCTTTGTTTGAGGCACTGTGGTATGCGCTTCACATGCATTAGCTCTTTTACTTCTCCTAACAACTCCATGTAGTAGGCAGCTTTCTACCCATTTTACAGCTTGAGTAATGTACCCAACTCTCAGCAATGGTAAGTGGCAGAGTCAGGATTCAACTCTGTAAGTCTGGCTGCAAAGTCCAGGCTTCTAAGTAATGGGAAGCTCTACTTTCACCCATGAAATATTCTGTATAGATTTTGTTTTGAGATGGATGTGCATAGTGGGTGGCAGTGGTGGGAGAGTGTGCTTGGTGAATGGGAAGTGAGAAGCCATCATTCAGAGTACATTCAGATTGTATTCTTCCTGGAAAGAGTAATAAAACTTGGAGTCAAAATGGAGAAATAAGGGGAAGTAAGCCATTCTGTAAACTGTTGCTAAGTTAGAATAGGAATATCTAGGAAGATAACTCAGGACTATTAAGAAAGTAGCTGGGGACAACACAAAAGAGAAATATTTTTGGAATAAAAAGCCTAAACTTATAAAACTGGGAAGCTCAAACATTTTAAAGGAAATACAACAGAGCTCTGAGCAGCAGAAAAAGTAATTTTCTCAAAAATAGAGCAATTGCAAAATATTAAGAACTGAAGTTTTAATTATTCAGAGCATATTTCCCTTTTTAAAATCACATTATAGAAATGTAATTTGTAGAAATTTCAACAAATATTTATTTGGTACCTACATTGGCTGCTAGAAAGACCAAAAGAAATAAAAGTTCTCTCATCAAGGAGGCTTCAAGTTATTAATATACAGACAACTGCTACCACCAGTATAATACTTATTTCAAAATAATACTGAAAATACTGAATATAAAATACATTGTAAATATCTTTAAAAGGTAAGAAATGGTATAAAGCAAAAGTAATAATATATTATGGGGTTTATACTATAAAAGGTATGACTACAATAGCACAAAGACTAGGGGGAGGGAATGAAAATGTACTATTATAAACTTCTTATAGTATATGTGAAGTGAGATATATCACTTGATGGCTCACATAGTAAGTTTAAAAAGTATAATATAAAGTCTGAAACAACCTCTAAAAAAACACATACAATTAAAAGAGAGTGATTATCAGTTTAGAATAAAAAAGGAAGTCCTAACTGTTAATATATGCTGCCTATAAGGTAAACACTTCAAATACAACAAAAAGTTCAAAGTAAAAGGGTAGAAAAACATACGTCAAAGCTGGCATGCTACAATAACATAAAAAAAAGTAGATTTCAGAGCAAAGAATATTAACAGAGATAAAGAGGGTCATTTCATAATAACAAAGGGCAATTCGTCAAGAAGACCTAACAACCTTAAATGTTTATGGACCTATTACAAAAATTCAAAATAATGAAGCAAAAACATAGAACTTCAAAGAGAGATTGATAATTCCACAATTATACTCAGAGATTTCAACATCCCCTTTTCAATAATTGATAGAAGTAGACGAAAAATCAGTAAAGATATAGACCTGAACAACACTATCTACCAATTTAATTTAGCATTTATAGCATACTCCACCCTACAGCAGTATAACACACATTTTTTTTTTGGTTGGTTTCCTGAGCAGGGATCGAACCCAGGCCACATCGGTGAGCATGCCGAAGCCTAGCCACTACACAGGGAACCCCCTAATACACATTTTTTTAAGTGCACATAGAAAATTTTTCAAGCTATACCATATCTGGGTCATAAAACAATTTTGCTTTAATATGTTTTATATCAAAGAATATGTTCTGACCACAATAAAATTAAATTAATAACTAATAAAAGAAAGATACATGGAAAAGCCCCACATAATTTGGAAGCCAAATAACACACTGCCAAATAGCCTATAGGTCAAGAAAGACATCATACAGGTAAATAGAAATTATTTTGAAAGTAAAAATGAAAATAAAACATACAAAAATGTGTGGGATGGTAGTAAATCAAGAATTGGAGAGAAAGTTATAATCTAAAATATCTATACTAGATAATAAGAAGAGTCTTCAATGACCTCTGGAAGTAGAAAAAGAAGAGCAAATTTTGGTTTGTAAACTGAACTCCTACACAGAGATCAGGGAGACACGGAAGAAAGAGGCAGACCACTCCAGATTGGTAGGTGGCAGATTTAACAAGCAAGTGAATTTATATACGAAACTTGTCTTGAGCAGTCACAAGGTGAGTAGCTCTCCACGCCTTCTTGTTACAAACTTACAAGTTTTTATAAATGCCTTAACTGGGTTCAGTCACATATACCAGCCAGATGGTTTCAACAACACTTGCTAGCTCAAGGCTATGTCCTTGAAGATGGCTGCTGTTGTGAGAAAGGTGGGCAGAATATACATTCCAAAGACAGGGGTAGAAATGAGGGGTCTCCAATTGCTCATTCAGCTTGATGGTCAACTGGCAGTCATAACCTCTCTATGACCTCATCTAACAGCAAATTAAACCCAAAGTACAAAGAAGAAAGGAAATAATAAAAATCACAGTAGAAGTTAGTGAAATAAAGAGAAGCAATAAACTAACAGCTGGTACTTTGAGAAGATCAATAAATTGATAAATGTAGTCAATGGTCTCAAGAAACAAGAAAAGACACAAATTACTGGTAGTAGCAATAAAAAAAATAAAAGAAGATTCAACAGATATTAAAATCTTACTAATAGAATAGTATTAATACATTTATGCCAATAAATTTGACACATTAGATAGAATGGACAAATTTCTTGACACAACCAAACTACATTTGAGAATACATAAATAGACTGAATAGTATAAATATATACCTCTCTCTCTCTGTGTGTGTGTGTGTGTGTGTGTGTGTGTGTGTGTGTCTGTGTGTGCATGTTTGAGTTTGTAGTTAAAAACTATTCTTCAAAGAAAACTCAAGGGCCAGATAGCTTTGCTGATGAATTCTACCAAATATTTAAGAAAGAAATAATGACAGTTCTATGTAAACTCCTTCAAGAAACTGAAAAAACAGCAATAATATCCAATTTACTTTCCCAGGCCAACATTAACCTAATACTTAAACGAAGCCAAAATTGTAAGAAAAGAAAATTATAGATTAATAACTCTGACATATAAAAACTCTTACCATATTTTAGCAAATGAAACACAGCAATATGTAAAAAGGACAATGCACCATGACCAAGTGTTACACTAGGCATGCAATGATGCTTTAATATTTGAAAACCAAGGAATATATTTTACCACATTAACAAACTAAAAAACAATAATAATTTAATCAGAAACATACAGAAATGATATTTGAAAAAATCCAAAATCTACTCTTTATAAAAACTCAGCAAACTAGGTTACAAACATGTATAGGCTGACCATACGTGCTATTTGAAACAGGACAGAAAACAAAGGTACTGTCCCATTTCAAACGGTATGGTCAGCTATGACAACTTGAATTTAAGCCTGGTGAGACTAGGCTGACCATATGTACTGTTTGAAACAAGGAATTATTAGTTTTTTTTTACATAAAGTTTGTAAATATGCACAACTTGTTCATAGATACAAACACAGCAAAATTATTTTAAAAATGTGCAATTATAAATACCAAATTCAGAGCAGTGGTATTTCTGAAGGATGAGAGAGGAAAATGGGATAAAGAAGAAAATTTAAAGAAGGGTATAATGGATCTGCAATGTTTTGTTAAAAATATGTTTGTTAGATTCTTTCTCCACTTCTGGAGGCTTAACTATATGATGTTATAGAAATAAAATTGAATACTAACTACCCATTAAAGAAATTTATGATTAAGTAATGGAGTGAAAATGCTCTTGACCAGTAATGTTACATTAATGTAACACAAAATTATATGTAGGAGACATTAATTTTATAAATGTATATATATATATATATGTGCATAATATTTTGCCATATAAAATTTTCACAATCTGTTTACTCTCCTTAATTAAACATAAATGCCATTTTTGTTGTTTCCAAATTTTCACTATTACGAAGAATACTACAATGAACATTTTTGTATATGTCTCCTGTGTACATACTTTTCTATGTAATATATTTAGCAATATAATCATCACAATATCAATAGTTTTCCTTAATAAAGTTATGGGAAATATAATGGAAGATGCCAAATATAATGTTAAAAGAAGATTGTTGAATCTAATTCTTTCTCCTGGCCTGTACCAAACAGCCAACTGTTACTTTAAAGAAAATCTGACCATTTATGACAGACTCAAACTGCCTTTCAGCACTGCCCAACAATCACACTAACATTACCTCACTTCTCTGTCTTTACATCTTTTCAAAACTACTGCTCTCTCTTTTCAAACCTTCTTCCTTCTTAAAGTCATATACTCCTGGACATACTCCTGGTTGTTCCTTGTCTCTCTTGTATATTCAATCCTACCCTTACACCTAGACACAGGTTAAAATAGATGCTAATTATTATAACCTCTATGATGAGCAGTTGACAATAAATATTAGCATTTAAAATTCATAAACATTTTGATCTAATTATTCTTGAGGGATTTATCATACAAATATTCTCTCACAGACACCAATATGAATATACAAGGATGTTCACTGCAGCATCATTTTAATAGAGAAAAACCTAAACATAAAATAATTTCCTCTCCATCATCTACAATAACTGATTGAAATGCTCAATACATTAAAGTAGCAGGAAAAGAAGAGTACTCCATAATCCATGCCTATATTCTACATCTTTTGTTAGCCTTACTTCCAAGGATACAATTGCTATAACCTGAAATAGGTCGATCTTCAAAATTTTCTTTCAACATCGTATCAGACATTTGTTTCTTCTCTGGTCTTTCACTTATTTTAGCAAGCACTGTGTTAGGGGCTTTCAATTCTGGGTGCATATTAGAATCACTTGGAGAACTTAAAAAATTAGCAGCTTTACCTCAGATAAAATAAAAAAGATTTGGGGGGTTAGTGCTCAGTGGTTGCTTCCCAAGTGATTTTAATGTCCATCCACCAGGGTTGTGTACCACTGATGTCTGAATATAATCAGTAATTTGGTTTATCATTAGAAAGCTGAACTGTTTGACTTCCAACTGAATCCTATATTCTGAAAATTAAGTAAGACAGTGAAATTTATTTTGTTTCCAGGAATCCTGATGCTTGCCTCTTCTCTTTGCTATGTAGTTTTAAGTCTGCTGGTATCAGTCTAAGATATTTTGCTATAGAAATTTGATATTTTACAGGTTTACAAATTTTGACCCTCAGTGACCAGTCCTGTGAATTCAAGAGTTTGGCAAGCTCATTCTCTTACACATTTCAGTGTTCCACACAATAGGCTGTTAGGTCAGCCCCAATGGGATGATTAATTTTCTTTACCTGTAACATCCTGACTGCTTGCTATTTGTCGATCTTGAATGCCTTGTTAAACTTGGTGTCTGTTGAGTAGTGACACGTTTTATTTCCCACAATGACTTGCTGAAAGAAACATTAATCTCTACTCTTTAATGCCTGGTCCTTTTTCTTCGGAGTATATGATTAAAAGGTAATGAGACACATTTTTTTTTAATTGTATTTTTATAAGACCTTTGTAACAAGATTGTCAGAACTTGAACATGAAGATGAGTATTTACATCTTAGGAAACTATGTACTAATTCTAACTTACTACTAAAATAAAATTTATTTTACAACTCCATTTTTGGAATTGCTTTTGGATTCAATGGCACCTTTTTGGAACATCTACTATCAAGGCAAAATTTCAATCTCTGAGGCTAAATTTGGCTTGTGGAGGTAGCAGCTAAAAGTTGTTCAGATAAAAATCTAAGTGATTTATTTATTTTAAAGAAGTTAATACCATTTGGTTCAAAATAGAAGTGAGACTAAAAATACTGAAACTATTTTCTTTGTGACTACAACTGGCTATGAAAGTAATTGAGAAACAAAAGTTTTGGTCACAGCAATTGGAAACTACCTGGCTCTAAAATTAGGTTAATGAAGTCCTATATTTTGGCATGGTCATCACTTTTGTTATTGCCATAAAGTCATACAGGTAAGGACCATGGTCTACAGGATTGGGTTGGAATAAGTTATTTGTCCTCCCAATACCTAATAGTCCTCATGTATAGAATGGGCAATAATAATACTAACCACATGAAAGCGTTGTGAGGTTTAAATGAGAAAATATTTTAAATTGCTTTATCCCAACATTTCTTTTATTCTGATGTGCATCAGCACCTCCTTAGGATGTCATTAAGATGAAGCTTCTGATCAGTTGGTCTTCATGTAACCTAAGCTTGTGCATTTCTAACGAGACCTCAGGTAATACTGATGCTGCTAACTCATGGACCACACTTAAGAGTTAGAAGACTTTAGTCTGATGATAGCAGGCAAGCTGGTAACCCAGTCAGGGTTAAATTTCCTTTCTTCCTTTAGGCTGAGTCTCCATTTCTGTTGCTTTAGGGGCTTGGATTTTGATCAACAAATGTAACCACTAATACTATTGCATGAGAAATTATGAATATCAGCACAAGGAAGGTGACTCAAGATGCATCAATTAAGATGAGCCTCCATGTTTATGGACTTAAGTCACTTGATAATAAAAATGACCTGGTTTCCTATTGTTGAAACTCCAATTTCAGGGAAAGGGTACATAGGCATCTGAGTTACAAGTAAGAACCAAAACCTCATGTAGGAGTGGTCTTCAAAAGCAAATATACTACATGTTTTTTTTTTGCTCAATGGGAGTGAGCAAAGAAAATGAACTGGAAGATAAAGAACTGAAACCAGGCAAAATAAGCCTCCAGAGTTAGAACATTTGCCCTGGAAATGTCTCATGAGTCAACAGTAAATGGAGAAAGAACCTTTATTGAAGGGGAGTAAATAGGCAGAGAGGAAGTTGTTCTTGTTAAGACACTTATTTCATGGGCAGTTATAATAAAAATGTATCTTTATCATTCCAAGTCAACAATGATAGTCACAATAGTCTTTGTCTCCCTTTCACTAAGAATTGCTGCTTGCTATTAATTATTTCAAACAATGAAAAAATATAACCAATCTAGATATATTGAAATAAAATTAAATCCTACTCAGCTCTAAATATTATTCTGTTCAAGGTGACATGATGATGTCTGGATAACAAGCACACTGCACACACTATTCACTTTGTTTCTTTGTATCCAGATAGTGTCACCTCACACTGCCAAGCAGCTACTCAAAAACAATCAAGAAACAGATGCATTCTCAGTGGTGATTCAGGGCACTCTTGCGAGTAGGCTTTTAGCAAAACTTGACAAGCACTTTCATCATATTTCATGAAGCTTGAAAAACACTCTGTCATCTTTTAAGATTGTTAGCAGTATTTCTCACATCATGTTATTTCAAATCAATCATTACGTATTCTGGGAACAGCTCCTCCATGAGGCTTTGAAGTAGTTTTGATCCAGTAGTACTATTTTTACTATTATATAGATGATAATGTGGCCCCTCCAGATTCTTGTTGAACACTTTAAGTTGCTTTCAGGTAATTTAAGCAACAACACAAAAAATAAACATAGACAGACATAAACATACATACACATATAAATTTTTGCTTTTGCACATGGCTCACTTAGGTAATAGAAACAAAATAAGATATTTCTTTTCTTGCTAAGTTAATTCCTTCAATACCTTCATTGTTCTGATTCTTTGGACTTTCACCACTCCTCTGTTGCAGACTGTCCACTGTGGACACTCTATGTGCTTTGTTTTTAACCCCCTCTCTGTTATATACAGGCTAGGCATACTAAGTTATTTTAAAGTATTGCCAACGATGACTTCCTGTTAAACATATTATTTATAATACACTTAGGAACCAGTGATTTTGAAGTCAATCAGAAGTCTAGGCTCTTTATCTTTTGATATGTACATGGACGAAATGTCAGAAAAATGACAAAAAAAAAAACTACTTTGTGGCTTAAGGCGCTGGTGCTGTCAATGCTGCAGTCTGGGTTTGATTCCCAGCCAGGGAACTACCCACATACTACAAAAAAAAAAACAGACAAACAAACAAACAAAAAAACTACTTTTGCTAACCAGATGAGCAGCCACATTATTTTATTAAACCCCACAGACATGAGCATGTATGCAAGCATTCTTATAGGTTTATATAAGATTCCCAAACTCAGAATGCTTAATTATTATGTACATTACTTTTGCAGTATACTTTTATAAAGTAAGGAACTCACAAATATGAGGGTTGTTATGAAAAACCCAACCAAGAAGAGTAACTCTCATTAATGTGATTCTTTTAATAAATACAGATATCAAAGAGTTGGGGTTCTAGCCTAAAAATGAAATGTTATGCTCACAAAATATGTACATTTACTATATTTGATTATGATAAAATAATGTTTGGAGGCAGTGAGAGATCCCAAAATACCATAAATCAAGGTCATGTTATAATTGTTCTGTATATATTTTTTTTTTTAGTTTTTTTCAATTGTTAAATTTATTGGGATGACATTGGTTAGTAAAAATTACACAGGCTCCAGGTGTACAATTCTACAATACATCATCTGTGCTGTGTTACGTGTTCATCACCCAGAGTCAGTTCTCTTTATATAACTGTGTACTTTTAAGGTCAAATATATCTTGAGGGTGAGTTTGCTTTTAAAAGTGGTAATTTATATATGGACCATATTCCAGATTTCTGGTAACCACTGCCTCCACTGAAATGTAATAGAGGAGAAGGCAACAAAGAGCTCAGAACCTAAAAGAGAAAAGAACATCTGTGCTATGACTAGACCAGACCAACCACTTCTGTATAAACATTTTACCAAGTAAAGATCATCTGAAATATCAGAATATATTTTATGCAGTTTGTGTATGTACATACTTATTTATATGAAGAGTACCTTAGAAAGTTGTATTTTATTTCATAATGACTACAAATAGTAAAACAAACAGAATTATCTTTATGAAATCACTCCTTCTCTTTCGACAAATGATTACTCAATTTTATAAGCTGTCAATTTTTCCAAGTTAATGGTGAGATTCTTACCCTCAACCAGTCAAGACAAACAAACAAATAAATAAACAAAACAGGCAAATAAATAGACATCTCCGTAGGCTAGCACCCAAGACCTTCATTTGAATTTTCCAATGTAGATCCTTAGTCTTTACTGATCTCTTAACTTGGACTAATTGTAGCAACCAAACTTTTTTTTCTGACATTACTTTTAATTTCTTTTAATTCCTATTCCCTTAACATCCACCACCTGATATACTCTGCTCTTAAAAAAAAACACCCAAAACAAACCAAAACAAAAAAACTACCCAAATTCATCAACTCCTATGAATGCTATAAATATCTATCAATAATTTGGCTCTGTTCTTAGCAAATGAGTGCTAAGATAATCGCTTCTACACTGAAATTCCCAGTTAACCAGATTTTTGTTTACATTGTGTTTGACTTCTAGATGTGAGTAGTAAGACAAAAGTTTATTCAATGTAGTGTTGTCAAGGATACAGAGTCTCCAATCCAGCTAGGTCTCTGACATGTCACCCATCTCCTGTCCATCCTAACTAGGTTCTTAGTACTCGAAGGTCAAAATTTTCTTTTTATTCATGTTTGTACCTGCAGCATCTAACACAAGATATGTTCAATAAATAGTTATAAAATAAGGTATGTTAAGATCATGAGGTATGATAAAAAGATTCAGTGATGGGGAATGCTGCTGCTGAGTGCCCTCAACTGAAAGGAAAGGATCTTTGGGAAGCAGTGCTTCATACCTTAGTAACCGTGTGTGACAAGTTTCAACTTGTTCAGTGCAATCAGTTGGTGGTGAGGTACAATTGAGAGATGTGTTTTAAACTGTGTTATAAATTATGGGTCATGAACAATGCATCAACATAAATTTCTATCAAATAAAAACATTACTATGTGTCTTCATTCACCTTATTCACCAGATTGGGCACTGTGCGACTTCTGGCTCTTCCCCAAAGTCAAAATGAGCGTTCAAATGTTTTGATTCCATTCAGGACACTGAGGCAGCATGACAGTGCAACTAAAGACATTCATGAAAGACTTCTAGAACTGCTTCAGAAAGTGGCAAGAATGATGGGATAAGTGTGATCAAAGTGAGAGGGAACATTGTGAGGGGGATAAGGGCAATGTTTCTTTTACTGTAATGAATATTTTTATTTAAACATTCACCATATTTTAATCACACTTAGTATATGATACTCCTCACAATTTAATTAGTCCTCACAATGATAACTGAAAATTACAAAAACTGTTCAGTTGAGAAAGCAAACACAGTAGTTTTTTGTTTGTTTGATTGTTTGTTTTTAGCAACAAAACCAAAACCATAAAGAATATCTGGTTAACCAGAAAGTTTAATGATCTAAAATAATCCTAAGTCTCTAGCATTAGGGTTAATATTATAAGTAGTTACTTTGCATGTCATCATAAAAATAAAGAGCATGAACTAGACTGGTGGGGTAGAAATCCAGGCTTTGTCATTCATTAACTGGGTGATCTTGGAAAATTATTTAATCTTTCTCTGCTTCAGTTTCTTCACCTGTAAAACTGTCATAACAACCTACAACCTCCTCATAGTGTTATGAGGATTTAATGGTATAATATTTTTAAGTTGCCTAAATTGATATCAGGCACATAGTAATTGTTAAATAACTAGAACATATTGGTAGCTTACAATGTGATATCTTGAAAAAACCTGGTACTATAAGATGCTCTATGCAATTATATATCAAATAGGTTTTGGGAATGTTGCATTTTCTGGAGAGTCACAATATAAATTTGGAAATTTAAAGCTTTGGAAATTTTATAGCCAAAATTTGTGTTCAAATATATTTACACCAATACTTCTCAAGTCTATTTCAGTACCTCTTCTTTGCTTGCACAACAGACGTTACTACCCCATAGAACTAGTTCTGGTTAACACATTTTGGGAAACTCTGATTGTGCACCTACTGCTGCTTTGTTTTGCAATAATTTATATTTGTGTATACATGCAGTTATAGCTATATATTTTGAATCACAACTATAAGAGTATGGATTTTGGTTTTAATATCATTTCTATTTATTCTTCTACTGCTCCCTTTCTCTCTATTTTGTCATAAATTTTTATTCTGGGTTCCACATAAATGCCAAACATGCTGATTTAAATGTAATTTAAAGTGTTATTTAAAACAATGAATTCAGGACTTGCAGTTTTAAAGGTGTCTGGTTTAGCAGCTCCAAACACCGCCTCTATCTAGCCACACTCATAAAACTGCCCTTTCAGGCAGAAAAAGACTGAAAAAAACAACCTTATAGCATTACAAAAAACCAAAATGGTTGGAAAACCTATTGCCAAAATCTGAAAGAAGTCTAATGTGAACATAAAGGCAATGAAGTTGAATTGGTGACACATGATTAACCTTAGCAAGGAGGGGAAACTCCCTGCCTGAAAGGAAGTGGGCAGAAGCATCATTTCCTGCTCCTTTCTTCCATACAGCTCAGTGCCCTGACTTCTAAAAAACAGGTAACTCTCTCTTTACAGTACAAATGACACCTCTGAAACAACCTTCAGGGCAGCAACACCAAGGGGCAATGAGCAGTAAGAATGCTTCTCCTTCCACATACAGATTTCAATATGTATTGGAATTTAAACAAATAAAGGAAGCACAAATAAGCCCTACTGATTTTGTGGCACTGGAGCAGATGCAATTAAAGGAAAGAAAGGACAGTTTTTTCAACAAATGGTGCTTGAGCAATAGGACATCCATAGGCAATAAATAAATAAATAAATAAATAAATAAATAAAGGACCTCAACCCAAATATTTTACAAAAGTTAAGTCAATATAATTAGTGACTTAAATATAAAATGTGAAGCTAAAAATCTTAGAAGAAAACAGGAAAAAATATTTGAGATCTAGGGCTAGTCAAAGAGTTCTTAGACTTGGCACCGAAAGCACAACCATAGGAGGAAAAAGCGATAAACTAGACTTCATAAAATTGGAACAATTTGCTCTACCCAAGACCCTGCTTAAAAGCAAGAAAAGTGCAGACTAAGAAAATATTTGCAAACTACACATGTGACAAAGGACTCGCTTTGACAAAAATAAAGAACTTAAAACTCAATGATAACAAAACCATTCAATTATAAAAGGTGCCAGTGACAGAAGATATTTTACCAAAAAGAAATACAGATGGCAAATAAGCACATAAAAAGATGTTGAAAATCATTAGCCATTACTCACACGCAAATTAATACCACAATAAGATATCACTGCTCACCTATCACAATGGTTAAAATAAAACATAGTGATAACACAAAATTGTGGTTGAAGATGTTGAAAAACTGGATCACTCACTCACAGATTGGTCGTGGGATGCAAAATAGTATAGCCCACTCTAAAAAATAATTTGGCGGTGTCTTTAAACACTTAATGTATAACTACCATACAACTTAGCAATTGCAATCCTGGGCATTTATCCTAGAAAAATGAAAAGTTATGTTCACTCAAAAGCCTGCACATGAATGTTTACAACATCTTTTCTTGTAATAGCTTCAAACCAGAAATAACCTAGATGTCTGTCCTTCAACAGTGACCAGTTAAACTATGGTACATCCATGCCATAAATACTAATTAGCAATAAAAAGGGACAAGCTACTATAACATGAAACAAACTGGATAGATGGCCAGAGAAAGATTACATATACTATTGTTCCATTTACATCACATTCTTAAAATGATAAAATTATAGAAATGTAAAGGGGGAGATGTAGGTGGGAGGGGAAATGTGGTGGCTACAAATGAGACCTTCATGGTGAAGGAAATGTCTGTTTCTTCACTCTGCCAGTATAATATCCTGGTCGTGATACTGTACTATCATTTTGCACGATGTTATCTCTGTGAAACTGGGTATAGGGTAAACGGGATCTCATGCACTGTTTCTTAATTAAAATGGCATGTGAATCTAGAATTATGTCAAAATAAAAAAGTGTAATTGAAAAAAATGTTAACTGAATGATATATTCAACAACCATTCTTTCATTTGTGTCAAGTATATACCTCTTTGATATGCCAATATTGACATATTTTAAAACAATATTATTTGAATAGAGATTATCCCTGAACTCATTTGAAGTGACTATTTTATAGTACTCTTATAAATATATCAACTCAATTAACAGAATGTTTTAAAAGGACAGTGACTAATATCAGAGGAAATGAAGTGCTTAAATCTTGATTAAATTAAATATTAAATAATGTTCACAGAAGACTTTGGATTCAAAACTAATCAACTGTCTCATAGAAAAAAACAAAAAATATGAAAGAAAGGAATTTTAGTAGTAATGAGATAAAATGCATAAATAATATGACAATTCTGGGAGCCTCTTCTAAATGTACCTAAGAAAACTTAGTATATTCAATTTCAAAATGTCAGATGAACCTGAGTAGTCTGGTTATCTAGGAAATTTTTCCATAATAACTTTCCTTAAAATTATGTTAATGTAAACCCTCACTGTAATTCTGTCATCCTATGAATGAATATATGCAGGCAAATATTTTTTAAAATATCCACTATTTCCATTTAGCAATTGCCCACTTACTTTTTTCAATATACAGCCTAAGTTCTAGATTACTAAGTTCAGTGTTTACTGAAGTAGTACTCTCAGAGGAGACAAGTGATTTCCAAATATAACACCCAAAGTTTCTGACACTCATTTCTTGACACTCTTTTCCTTTGGTGTCTGTGACAGTTCCCACTCCTGCTTTTTGCCTTCTAGTCCCACTCACTTGACCTTCTTCTTCCATTTCTCTCTCAACAGCAACAATTACAATAATATTATGAAGCACTTTAAACTTTATCAATTATTTTCACATGCTCTATTTCATTTGTATTTGTGAAAAAGTTTATCATCATTACATTTTTTTATAGGTGTGGAAAGGAAGAAACAGTTTAGTTATCTGCCCAAGATTATACTCAGAGTCAAACAAATCCCATTCTTTACCTTTTTTTTGTTATTTCTATTTTTCAATCAATCTTACAACTTTTGTGGCTTTTGGTATTACTTTATGTAGATACCTTTAAACATAAACAATATAGCTATTTCAATGGTGATTTAGATCAGCAGTCCCCAACCTTTGTGGCAGCAGGGGCCAGTTTTGTGCTAGACAATTTTCTCACGGATGGGAGGTTGGCGGGAGAGGATTTCAGGATGATTGAAGCATACTACATTTATTGTTCACTTTATTTCTATTATTATTAGTAGTACATTGCAATATATAATGAAGTAATTATACAACTCACTGGCCACCATAAAGCCTGTCATCAGATGCAGCTTAATTGTCACTTGCCACTCACTGATAACGGTTTTAATAAGAGTCTGCAAGAAATTGATTTATTATGGTCTCTGTGCAGTCAAACCTCTATGTTAATCTGTATTTACAGCCATTCCCCAGCATTAGCATCACTGCCTCAGCTCCACCTCAGATTATCAGGCATTAGATTCTCATAAGGAACATGCAACCTAGATCCCTTGCATGCAATGTTCACAAAAGGGTTCACACTCCTATGAGAATCTAATGCTCCCACCAATCTGACAGGAGGCAGAGTTCAGACAGTAATGCCAGCGATGAGAAGCAGGTATAAATACAGATAGAAGCTTTGCTTGCTTACTTGCTGCTCACCTCCTGCTGTTTGGACTGGTTTCTAACATGCCCATGGACTGTTACCAGTCCATGGCCCCAGGAATCAAGGACCACTCACATAGGTGATACAGGTATTTTCCAAGTCCCACATTTTTTGACTGCCCATTAAATAGCTTGGTACTAATATCCCTTGACATTAAACTCATCAGACCAAACAGTATCACACATAGGAATCAGTAATTTTTCTTAATTTTTTAAATTTCTAATGGCCTGATCTACGGTCATGCAGATAGGAACCCTGAGTGTTAAATCTTTCCTCCTTCACCGTTAGTCCATTGTCAAGTCTCATGGGTTCCATATTTCTCAACTTTGATTCTTCCCATCTCATTCTACACTCCAGGACAGATTCTCACCACTCCCTCAATTAAACCATTGTGATTCTCTAATTATATTATTCTTATATCACTCTCAGATTACTATTCCTCATTTATAGTCCTCTGCTTAAAAGTAATAACTCTAACTGCCTATTCTCCTGCTGCCAGCTGTTTCTGCCAACACATATGGGCTTGATGTCAAAAGTCAAAGGAAAACTCCAAGTGAATAATAAGTATTTTAGAAAGTATTTTTTCATGCATTGTTCTCAAGGGAGCCTATACTTCGCAAGAACTAGGCTTCTTCTATAAAAGAGCAAGTACTTAAAGAAAAGAAACAGCAACAACACAAGGTCACCAGGTTAGAGTTAGGCTGTTTGAAGTGGGAAAACCCACAGGCCTAGTCAATTTTTGAAGCTCATCACAAACCTATGAAAATTAGTATCACAAAAAAATCTGAGACGAAGTTCTTTCTTTAGGAACTTATCAACTTACAGAAAAGGGTTTGAGGGTTTATTTATTTTAGGGATATAAAATACCTTTTAAAAAACGATACTCATGGTGTGCATAAACATGAGGTAGCAGGACAAGATATTGGTGTTGCTTTCTCATCTACAATATGGACTCCTTCTACTTTTCCATTCTTATCTATAACGTTTTCCCTTTACAGTCACACTAGTAACTAGGTGGCTTAGTGTGGTCGAAAGAACCTCATGCTTTCTTGCATTTATGTTGTTTTTGTCTCAAATACTTTGTCAGCAATCAAAACACTAGCAATTCGTTATAGTCCATATAAATCCCATCTTAATTTTACTGATACTTCTTTATCTAAATAAATATTATCATTTCTCTTCATTCCTAAATTCTTTTTTGGGTGGGGTGGGGGGAGGGTAGTTCCCTGGTTGGGAATCAAACCCAGGCAGCAGCATTGAGAGCACTGAAGACCAGCCACTACACCACCAGGGAACTCCTCATTTCTTTTCAATAAAATTCATGAAATTTCACTTTGCATTGTATTATGTATTATGAGCACCATACTTAGAATATGTGAAATGTACTGTATTTGCCTTTAAGAAGCTTATAATAATGATGAGGTACTTAGTAAAGGTCTGTAATACTACCACCACCACCACCACCACCACCACCACCACCACCACTACTACTACTTCAGCTAATATATGCACACATTTATGAGTGCATACTATGTACTAGGTATGCATTAAGTAATTTAATTCTCAAAATCACTCTACAGATTAGGAAACTAGACACAAAGTAGTAACTGACCAAGGTTACATTAAATAATACATGGTAGATACAGAATTAGAAATTCTGGCTATTTGGCTCTAGAACTTTAACTTTAAACAATATTAGAAATTTGAATGGAACTAAATAAGGACATATCTTTATGGTCCATATAAATCCCTTCTTACAAACATACAAGTACTTATTCTTTCATGGTCACTGCCATTTGACCATGGAAGGTCATGAATATTGCCTCTACCTCAATAAAAGTCAAACTTTTGATTGCACTAACCCTTTCTGGCTTCATATAATGCTAGAGTTTTTTGCTGAAGTTGAAACCATGGTTGTAAGATATAACTGAGATGACCATGAACCATTTTCTAATAAAAACTGAGGCTTCACTTCTGTGAGGTTTCACTGTTAAAGAAGTAACAAGGAGACCTTATAATAATTAGCAAACTTATAAAACTCTACTTAATAAACTGATTCAATGGAAAAGAGTTCTGATTCAATAAAGTTAACTGATTCAATGAAAAAGTGTTTAAACTACTACCAGCAGAATCAATAACTTAAATACGGAAAGAAATAGCCTCACAGTTCCAAAAGCTATATAAGTATGAATGAACCATGCAGTTACTTAATAAATCTTCCTAGAAATCATGGTTAATTTCCTTTTAATCATTATCAAACTACAAAATATCTCATGATATCCTTCAGCTTTCTTTCAAAACTAGAACATAAGTTTTATCATAGCAAAACTACCAACAGCACACATAATAGATACATTACATTTTCCTAACACTTTCATGGAACTGATATGGCCGTAATCATCAGGGGCTACCAAAAGGTGAATAGGGCATTTCAGAGATTATTATTTCACAGTCTTCAGTTTGTAACACATGGAGAATAATATATGCCAAGGCTACCTGAGAGTGTCTATTTAACCAATGAGTCTACTAGTCCTTTGTCTCCCATTCCTAACCATGAACACTGATATATTATTGAGAGGCTAAACTTATATACCCATTACATTTGTATGTACACCTGTTGATACATATATTACACATAACAACCAACAATTATTTCATTCTTTCTCTATGAGTAGTTCCCAACAGCTAGTATATAGCACTAACTTTTAATTGAACTTTATGAAATCTTAATTTTACCATGTTTTATCTTGGCTATACATAAATTTTATAGAATTGTAATATTGGTGCAGAATTAAATTTTAAAATAAAAACTACAATGAAAACATATTTTATATTGTTAGTAGCCAAAACTGCTACTGTTCCTAAATACAGAGAATGCCAAAATAAATATACACATTTAAAGAAAGGAAAAAACTGTATTAAAATTGTAATACTCAATATATACCAATAACAAAAAATAAATACAAGTCATGTTTGACTTCTGCAATTACAAGAGGTGCTCATAGTGGTTATCATCAGTGTCCAGGCACTTATTATGGCAAACTACTGCTTGAGCAAAGTTGACCACAGTGTCCACTTGTATAGTTGCACATGTTGTTTCAATTTCTTCCCAAAGTACCATCAGTGTAGCTGGTTTTCTACAGTACACCACATCCTTTAAGGTCCCTCATAGGTAGAAATCAAGGGTACTTAGTTAGGAGAACATGGGGGAAACTCAAACTACATTCTCAAATATCAAATACCACTTCAAAATGGTCTTGCTCTCCTCAAATGACAACTGTGCTCCTGCCACTTTCCTTGACTGTTCTGCCTGTCACTTGGTGATGCTAGCATTCATTTGATTAATGTCATTTTTTTGAGCAAACATCATACTACACATTTGCTACAGTAATTCAATTCAACTTCGAAAAGTTGTACATAGATAACATCTCTTAAAATGTGTATACATTTTTGGGCACCCCTAGTATGTATCAATTTTATTTTGGATATTCATCCATAATTTAAAGGATTTTTACTTTCAGAGATAATTCTGACATAAACAACTGTATGTATTAATTTTTAAATAGTTTTCATTATATAAATATTGAGAATGTAACTGTTAACATTTTTAATTATCTTGAAGTAATACATGTACTATTTTTAAAAATAAATGTTTGCTCTGAATTATAAGTGTTAGTATCCTAATATCTACATTTTTATAAGATATATAGGCAATTTCTTTCTTCTAAATTACTTTAACAATTGTCAACAAATGTCTAAGTAAAAAAGCAAGTGTACCAGTTTCTCTTAGCAGGTTCTAAGAGAAAGGAAGGTGTTCTGCGTTAAGCTATGCTTAAAACTGAAAATTTTATTTAAAGTAACTTTTATAAATTCAAAAATAGTATAGCCTCATAATGAAAAATATTAAGAGGAATATGATCTTCCATGATTTATTCTTCCATACTTTATTCTATCAATATAATTTGATATTTAGATATGATCAAACTACATGTAAATTTCTCTGAGGCATGAAATCTCTTCATAAACATGATTTTAAGCACTGCACACTACTAATATATCCTTCTTTACCTAATCATTTCCCTCTTAGCATTCATTTCAGTGTAGAGTTGAAATGAGCAGAGTCAAATTTTTGTCTATATTTCTGATTATTTCCTTAAATTCCTGTAAGTGAAATTAGTGATTATAAATAGTTTTAAGGTTCTAGATACATAATACCAAATTACTTTTCTAAAACGCCGTAGTAGAGCTTGAAAAAAATGCCATTTTCAAATATGAAGTAAAAGCACTACTTAGAATGTCACAAATACCCATTTGACATTATATATGTGGGATAGTTATTTTTTAACAGTAGATAACAAAGTCCAGAAATGAAAAAAAGGTCAAAAGCAGTAAAGCAGTGAAAGGAAGTAGGTGGAGCAGTGGGTGAAGAAAAGAGTACAAACTCTATTAATAGATATTTTGCTTTGCCTGGTTGTACATGGTTCATTGATGATCTGGCTAGAAAAGGGAGCCAAAAGAAGCCCCAGTTTTTTAGTTCCTTCATAACCTTTATGGACAACTAAAGGTGGGTAGGTTTGGAGTTTAAGGGTTACTTGAAAACAACACAGTTTGGATTGTATGGAGAACATAGGCTCTGGAAAACAAATGTAAAGTCTGCTTGAGGATTTGAGTAGACAGAACAATCATTATCAAAGTAATAGGAAAAAAAAGGAACCCCCTATCTTGAGTTAAATACCAAGTAATATATGTAAAGAATCAGATTTTTATCTTATTAATTCGTGCATTAATTAATTAATTAATTAATTAATTCAGTTATTCTTTCCATCAATATGTATCGACCCTCTATCAGATGCCAGCCATTACTCTGAATGCTGGAAATATAATGACGCATTAGAGAGATATGGTTCATATCCCTTTGGAACTTATGGTTTAGCGAGAAAGACCAATGTTAACTAGGCAGCTACAGTAGAAGGTGGTGGCAAGTTTAGTGGGATAGAGAAAACATAACAGGATCAACCAAGTCTGTTTGATGCTTCAGAAAGCATCTGAGACTGGTTTTTAATTGAAACTAAAAGCTAGTTGATGGAACTGAATGGGTTAAAGAATCAATATAGTGAAATGCCTTGCCCAGGGTCACCCACCTAACAATTATGTCATAGTTAGAAGTAAGGTCTTCAGATTGCATTGATATTAGTGATATCCCACTAATATCAGTGAACTTAACACATCTGGACTGCCATTTTTATGAAATGTAAATAATCAGACAGATCTACTATACATGGGATAAACTCTTAAAGACCATGGAAACATGTTTTAAATCACAGCATATTTTAGGGAAGAAGTTGGATCTCTAAGACAAGGTTGGAAAAAAAATTGTGCTTTGTCTATTTAACCTTTTAGTAAAAGACTTACCAGACAGCAAAAAATCTGTGGACATTTCACCTTATCTTTAAAAACTTCATCAAATGCTTACTAAGACCACATATATATTCAAGTACTTTGAGTAGCACAGAAGAGATTAAGTCAAAACTAAACCAAATGTGTTTTCTATTTGAAGTCAATGAACCAGCACATTCTAATAAATTTTAACGTTGATCAGTTGATTCTTATTTCAGTTAGGGAACATTACAAGGAAAATAACCAAAGGATAGAGCAGTTTCATAGGAAGATTATCAAGTCTAATTATCAGTGTTGTCCTCATGCAATTGGGCAATTTTGTTTTGTTATAATAATTTCCAAGTGTGTTTATTATGTTAAACATCAAATTTCCATTTCTGTACAGCACTTTCCTATCTTTGCTTTGCTTCTTCCAGAGGTTTGTGCAAAATATTTAATTATGTCTCTTTTCTTTGAAAAGAGTCAGTAACTCGTTTATTTTTTCTCCCCAAGGAGACACTGTGCCTCAGAGCAACAAGAAAAAAGTTTTAAATGTATACCATGTAAAATAATTACAATTAACTCCATTTTGTAAGGTAGAGTAAGGCAAAGATGATATATGTGACAAAAATCCATGGACAAATCCCAAATTTCATTTCAAACAGCAATTTCAACTTTATTACTTGCACCAATATTGGTTGATTTGAGCTTTGCTTTTTTTTTTTTTTTTTTGAGCCAGTCAAAGAGCAAAGGAGGGAACACATGAAATAGAAATACCCTCAAACTCAATAATCAATCCCCAAGGAAATGAAAGTTAACTAAAATCATTAGGCACTGTATAAAGAAAGAAATTACAGGAAATGTAAACACCGCTAAATCCATCTGATGCTTACTGTTTTCAGGACATTTTTAAATGTCCTATATAGAATATATATATAAAAAGAGTGATCATATTTTCTTTACCAGTCTGTGACTATTTAAAACCAAATCACGAAGTTACACATTTAGAAGTACTTCCAGGAGATATAAAAATGAAGATGTCATGCTTTACCCCTGTATTTCTATGTGATGACATTAATTGGGAGACGAAATTCAGATTGTATATAAAAAGAAGCTTCTCTACTTATGAACAGACTATAAAAAGTGATTCATAAATCTAATTTTTAAGTGCAAAGTGACTAAAGAGGTAAAATTAAACCTGCAATTCCCTAATGCATTGTCACTACATAGAAATATCCATTGTTGTTTCAGACATTTAAGTGTTTGAAGGACCTTTATGAAAAGGAAGAAGAAAGAAGATGGTATAGTGTTCTTTCTGTTGATACTCATTCAACCACAGGTCTTCTTCCAAGATAGTCAGGTTCATCTATCTCAATAAAACCAAACCTGTTGAGGCATGTAACAACTGTGATTGATGAGAAAGTTATTTTAGGAAACACCTTAGATTAAGCAATGGTTCCCCAAACTGTGATTCTCATAAGCCAGGAGCATCAGCTTTACCTGGGAATTCGTCAGACATGTAAAATATTCAGCCCCACCCCAACCCTATTGAATCAGAAAATCTGAGTTGGGGCCCAACAAACTGTACTTTAATAATTCATTCAGGTGATTCTGATGCATGCCAAAGTTGGTGAACCACTCCCTCAGAAGGTCTGCTCCTTCACCACTGAATGAGAAGTTGTGAGAGGCCAACAAAACCAGAATTGCTGAAAACACCTGAGGGTTTACAACGACTTTCATCAATGACTTTTACAATGCTCAGTCTATAAAAGTTTGGAATAAATGTTTAGCCTTCTTCTGAATTAGATTACTAAATACTTATTGTCAAAACTAATCTTCAGATTTTTTTCTTTTCAACTTTCAACAACCACTCTGCTTCACTATGACCATCAATTACATAAAGTGCAAATTTTGCATGCTGTTGTTTCATTTTTGATATTCATAGAAACTATTACAATTTGTAAATAACTAATCTCATTGATGACATTTAAAATTTTTAAACACTCTTGGTCACTGTATTAGACAGGGTTCTCCAGAGAAACAGAATTTATTTATTTTGATTTGTTTGTTTCTTTGTTTCTTTGTTTATTATAAGGAATTTGTTCACACAATATGAAAGCTGAGAAGTTCCAAAATCTGCAGTTGGCAAGCTGAAGACCCAGCAGAGAAAATGTGTAGTTCCAGTCTAAGTCTGGGAACTTGGAGAAGCAAAGGTATAAGATCTAGTCTGAAAGCCAATAGCCTTGAGACCCAAGAAGAGCTGATGTTTCAGCTGGGTTCAAAAGGCATGAAAGGACTGATGTCCTCACACAAAGCAGTCAGGCACGAGGGGTTCCCTCTTAAGAGAAAATTAATCTTTTCTATTCTTCTCAGATCTTCAACTGGTTAAAAGATTACCACTCACATTAGGAATGATAATCTGCTTTACTCAGTCTATCCGAAAACACTCTCACGGACACCCAGAGTAATGTTTGAACCACATATCTGGGCACACCATAGCCTAGTCAAGTTGACCCCCAATTAACCATCACAGTCATTTTGAAATTTGTACTTTCATTTTCTACCAAAAAATGTATAAATATTCTTACCAATAGTTTCAAATACTCATTTTATTCTTATTAGACACGATATGGTTACTCCAATCCATAAAACAAGTATAAATGAATCACAAACATAGTACATTGGAGACACTAGGAAATGACTTGTTGGTTTAAATGTAAAAAGTCAATCATCACAATGTAGAATGTTGTCAATGTCAGTCAGTCAATGTTTGTTTACTTTACTGTATATTATTTACATATCAACAAAAATTTGTAGGTTCAAAGTAAATAAGAGGAGCAGGTTTTTAAAATTTTGTTTTGTTTTTTGCATAGTACCAATTCAAGTGTAAATAAATGAAAAATCCATCTAAACAGTAAAACATTTTTATTATGTATAGTAGTGCAGCAGTGTTTAGTTGATAGACCATTTTGCCATCAAAGACAGATCCTAAATCAGAAGAGAAAAGGACTTTTTCTAGGTAGAAGGAATTTCAAATATTCAATAGCTAAAGCAAATAGTTATGGCATGTCTATTATGCATGAGGTGCTAGGATTGAGGCCCAGATACTTCCCAAATTAATGCTACAAAAGTAAATCTTATAAATTTGATAGTTAAAAAATGACAAACACTCCCCCGATCCAGCTCCAAATCTGAGTCTCTATCACCCTGGCTAATACTGTTCACTCTGCCCTCATGATTTCCTAAAACCCTGCTCCACTCAATTTGTAAGCTGCCCAAGCTGCTTCCAGTGGTTTTTTTATATGAACTGTTGGTCTCAGTTTGTGCTAAGGATTTTCACAAACCTTCAACAAGCAGCATCTGGCCTCAGTGTGCCCACTATCTCTTGCAAAGTGGCCCCAAACCCAATACTACTGGCAGCCAGACTTGGTTCATATTGAGCTTCTCATAGGTGCTTTCAAGCCTAGCACAAATGGCAACAATCTGAAGGTCACTCTGTAGATCATATTAGGTAACCTCAGGCTGGGCACAGGCAGTGACTGAACTTGACCTACACTAGAGCCCCTTGCAAGAGGCCCCAGAACCATTACAGTTGGTGACCAGTGTCAGATCAAACCAGAGTACCGCCCAACCAAATCCACAAGTAACACACTCAAAGGGCAAACCTGGTAGACACCAGAGTCCTGTTAAAGTGAATCCAGCTCAATGGGGTCAGACTATGACCGATAGCTTCTCTGCTGTAGTTATGACCAGTTCTCACAACCAATCATCCTGAGGATCAATCACCCCCATTGACATGCAAACAACAATCAAGATTGAACTATAAGAGGAGGACACATACAATTCACACATAGAATATACCTGGAGCGCCAAGCTAAAGTGACCAGGAAGTCTGTGTCACTGAGCCCCATAGGACACATCCTATATAAGATCACTCAACCAAGACTGGAAAATGTAGTAGATATATCTAATATACAGAAACAAACACAGGAAGGCAGCCAAAATGAGGAAACAAAGAAACTTGTCCCAAATGAAAGAACAGCATAAACTCTAGGGAAAAAAAAAACTAAAGAAAATGAAGACAAGCAATCTACCAAATGCAGACTTCAAAACTCTGGTTATAAGGATGCTCAATAAATTAGGGGAAGAGTAGATGACTCAGTGAGAACTTCAACAAAGAGATAAGGAACATAAAAATGAAGTTAGAACACATGAAAAATAACCAATAAGAAATAAAGAATGCAATAATTGAAATGAAGAATACATTAGAGGGAATCAACAGCAATATGATGAAACAGAAGATTGAATTAGCCATTTGAAAGAAAAGGTAAAAGAAAACACCCAATAAAAACTGAAAAAAGGAAGAAACAAACAAACAAACAAACAAACAAACAAAGAAAAAAGAAAAAATTTAAAGTGAATATAATTTAAGGGGCCTCTGGGACAACATCAAGCATACCAACACTTGCGTCACAGGGGTACCAGAAGGAGAAGGCAGAGAGCAAGAAATTGAAACATATTTAAAGAAATAATGATGGAAAAATTTCCTAACCTGGTGAAGGAAATAGACATACAAGTCTAGAAAGTTCAGAGAGTCTCAAACAAGATGAACCCAAAGAGGCCCATGCCAAGACACATCATAATTAAAGTGCCAAAGATTAGAAACAAAAAGAGAATCTTAAAAGCAGGAAGTGAAAGGCAATTTGTTACCGACAAAGGAGATACCATAAGACTCTCAGCTGATTTCTCAACAAAAACTTTGCAGGCCAGAATGGATTGGCACAAAATATTCAATGTCATAGAAAGCAAGGACCTCCGTACAAGATTACTCTACCCAGCAAAACTATCATTTAGAATGGAGGGATACATAAAAAGCTTCCCAGACAAGGACAACATAAAGTCATCACTACCAAACCAGTATTACAAGAAATTTTAAAGGGAGTTGTGTAAGACAAGAAAATAAAAAACAAATAAAAAATGTAAATAATAAAATAGCAATAACTACAGAGATAATAATTACTTTAAATGTAAATGCATTAAATGCTTCAATAAAAAACACAGGGTGACTAAATGGATAAGAAAACGAGACTCATACATATGCTGCCAACAAGAGAACCACT
Source organism: Lyroderma lyra (assembly GCA_004026885.1). NCBI lineage: Eukaryota > Metazoa > Chordata > Mammalia > Chiroptera > Megadermatidae > Lyroderma > Lyroderma lyra. The sequence goes on from PVJL010001310.1 coordinate 146,480, forward strand.
TCAGATCAAAAGGCAAACACAGACTGGAAGTAAAGAGGTGAAAAAAATTGGAAATGAAATTTCAATGGAAATGAAAAATGAAAGTTGCAGCAATATTTATGTAAGACAAAACAGACTTTAAAACAAAGGCTATAATAAGAGAGACAAGGACACAGCAATTCCCTTCTGGGTATTTATCTGAAAGAACACAAAACACTAATTTAAAAAAGACACATACATTCATATTTCATTGCAGTATTATTTACAATAGCCAAGATATGGAAGCAACCTAATTGCTCTTCGATAAATGAATGAATAAAGAAGAGGAGTTACACATGAGGCTTGACAATTTTAAGTTTGTGAACTCGTCCAAGAAAAAGTGCTACATACATGATTGTTGAACATCACTATGGTCAACTTTGAAGTACTTCCCTTGGGAAGCCATGTCCTGACACCAGCGCCTAGTCCGACCTTCAAAGCAATTTTGGAACTCTTTTTCTGGAATGGCCATCAGAGCTGTTGTCATATGACCCTTGATGTCCTGAATCCCATTAAAAATGTCTTCCTTTCAATATTTCCTTTAACTTCAGATAAAGAAAAAGTCACTGGGAGCCTGATCAGGTGAGTAGAGAGGGTACTCCAATACAGTTATTTGTTTACTGGCTAAAAACTCTCTCAAAGATAAAACAGTGTGAGCTAGCGAATTGTGATTTAAGAGCCATTAGTTGTTGGTGATAAGTTCAGATAGTTTTCACATAACATTTTCATGCAGCCTTTTCAGCACTTCCAAATAGTAAACTTGGTCGACTGTCCAGTTGGTACAAATTCATAATGACCAATCCCTCTGATATCAAAAAAGGTTAGCAACATCATTTTGACTCTTGATTTGGAATGATGACTTTTTTTTTGGTTGTGGAGAATTGGCTGACTTCCATTGGGCACTTTGACGCTTTGTTTCAGAGCCATATTGGTACACCCATGTTTCATCACCAGTGATAACACAGCTTAAAAATATTGTCTTGCCTTTCCAAAAGTTCTTGACAAACTTCTACTCTCCTTTGCTTTAGTTCATCGGTGAGCTCCTTTGGGACCATATTTGTACACACTTTACTCATGACAAAATTTCCAGTTAAGATTTTTCTAACTGTTTCTCTATCAATGTTTATTTGGTTTGCTATGTTTCTCAGTCAGCTGACAATTTTGATGCACAATTCAACAAATTTTTGCAATGTTTTTGTTGTGCTAGTTACTGACTGCCCTGATTTCTCTTCATTAGTTATGCTTTCTCTCCCCTTGAAAAATGTTTAATCCATTTGCACACTGCCATTTCTCAACAGCATTATTCCCTTAAATTTGGACTACCATGTCCCTGATTTCAGTTCCACTCTAGGCAAATTTAACAAGAAATTTAATGTTTGTTCATTGCTCAAATTCAAACTCCAACATTCTTGTGACAGTGCACAAAAACATGTATCAACAATAATGTACGCCACTCAGCAAGACAGTGCCACATGACAAGAAGAACATAGCTGTGAGACACAGACATAACAAGGTTTTGAAAATTTACTGAGGTTTTTGTACAGTGGCAAGTTTGTGAACTTAGTTTTCAGACTTCGTACATACAATGGAATATTACTCTGCCGTAATAACAAAATCTTGCCATTTGCAACAACATGGAAGAACATAGAGGGCATTATGCTATGTAAAATAAGTCAGAGAGATACCATATGATTTCATTTATATGTAGAATCTATAAAACAAAATACACAAACAAACAAAACAGAAATATACTCATAGAAACAGAGAACATTTTGATGGCTGCCAGTTGGGATGGGTGCTGGTGGGTGGGTGGAAAAGGAGAAGGAATTAAGATGTGTAAATAAAAACAGTCATTGGGATTTAAAGAACAGCATAGGGAATATAGTCAATAATATTCTAATAACTATGTATGGTGACAGATGAGTGCTAGACTTATTGGGTGGATCACTTCATAAGTTACGTAAATGTCTAATCACTATGTTATACACCTTAAACCAATATAATATTTTATTTCAACTGTAATTGAGGAAATAAAAAATATTTAAAAATAAAGGCTGGAGTGCACTTGCATATGTTTTTATATATTGTAATAATTACGGTAATAGAAAACACTTATAAAATCTTGTTGTGTGCCAGGCATAAAGTACTGTACTTTATGTTTTATACATTAAAGTTAACTCCTTTATTTTCAGAACAAGCTGAAGGAAGGTTGTACTATCATTTTCATGCACAAATGAAGCAACTGTGGCACAGAGAGTTGGGAAGTTGTCCAAGGTCACACAGCTAAGAAGCGATAGAAGGATGACTTGTATTTTGCAGCCTGACCCCACACTCATGCCCTTAGATACACAGGCCCATGGCACAGTAGCATATCCTGAGAAGTGACTTGGTGAACTGGGAATGACTGAATACTGGGAAGAATATGACTTCATAAAACAAACAAACAAGCAAAACTCATTTTTGTCAAAAAAATGAAATTAAGTTTGACATAGTAAAATGGAGTACTCTTTTTTGGATACCAAAGTACACTTTTAGTCTTGTTTTTTTTTTCACACATATAACAACGTATGAGTCTTGTCTTGCTTTCTATGGCTGCTCCTGTAGAAAGTTTTTTTATCTACTTAATATAATTAGATTATGGCAACAGTTCTATAAAGCATGCTGTTATTCTAAAGGTGACAAAAACATGCTTCAATAAGTTAAAAACTGGCTAAGATGGGAGTTACATTTTTCTGTGCCTATCACAGCCAGAAATGCTTCTACCACACAGCCTGACCAATGAAAATGTACCATTAGGTCACATTGCAGGCAAATTCTATCTTCAACATCCTGAAAGCATAAATACATTTCATCAAATAATGAAATTATTAAATATAGATACATAATGCATAAATCAAACTCAGAAAAGAGATTATATGCAAACACCTGATGATAAAGTCCCTGGGAAAAAAATTTAAAAGATCATAGACCCTTATTAGAGTTTATCCAATGTAATTATTAAAAGTATAAGACTGAAGGAGTTGAAATGGCATGACTACTTAGAAATATATTTTGGATATATACATGGAAAGATTTAAAGGAAAAGAAGTAAATGACATGGCATATTTCTAAACTCTAAACAGTGTCTTAGTAAAGAAAGCAATCATGTTTAAAATTTAAATAAGGAAGGAAAAAGTTAGGACAAAGTTTGCTCTCTGCAATGAAATGGAACTGACACGTCATGTTTATCTTTTATAGTAATTTATTTTTGGCATTATCCAAATGTGAGTCAAAAGCCCTAACGCTTTAATGGCTGTCAGTCAGTACATGTGAACTAGCAGCTAAATTCAGTACCGCTGGGGATTATCTCAAAAAACCAAAGATACACCCATTATTTTTGTAATTGGTTCCCTCAGGCCAAATTTACCAATAAAATTGATTCAATTTCCAGATCATAAAAGAGGCCATGGCATTTTCATGCTTGTACAAAAGTTAGAGCTATGGAGGGGTTTCCTTGAGGATATGTGATTCTACCCAGTTAAAAAAGGTAAGAAAGTAAGAACACGAAGGACCGAGGGACAGCAAGTACAAGGTAGTGCAGGCAGATGGAAGAGAGGAGGAAAAAGGAAGGAGCGGGAGAAAGAAGGCCATTGGCTTAGATTGTTGCAGATGTTTACTTCATCAAGATGCAGAATTTAAAATCAAAGAAAACTCAGTAGACTTGAGTTTTGCTGTAATGTTACAGACGTAGTACATATATATGGATATGGAATCTGAATCTTACCTAAGATTTCCTACATTACCTCTCATAGATGAGCCAATACATGCAAAATTTGCTGATAAATTTTAAAGTGCTAGACATGCAGGACAAGCAATAAATCATGACCTCAATAGGTGTAAATAACCCTGGGTTTACAACCATCATCATTCTTGTTTTCCAAATTGAAATAAAGTTTAATTAGAGGTACAGAACATATCAATGGTGTACCCAAGGACAGGAGTACAGCATTCATCCATAATTCAATTAGTCTTACCTACAAATTGGTCTAGTTCTCTCTTCAAACTATAAATTATTTTACAGACCACATTTGTTCCTTATGAATCAAGGATATGGTGTATTTTAGAACACTAGTTAAAAGTTTTAAGTATATTGTTCTCACTGATTCTAAGCTACCAATGACTTGCTAGCTATGGGCAAGAGCAATGTTAATATCAATGTCATATATTCATTAATAAGAAGTATATTCAATAGAATACAAAATTAGTGAAGAAAGTAATGTTCTCACAAATCCTACTATAAAGAATGAGATAATTTCTCCTCCAAATGATTCTATTCTAGATATAATGCTATTACAGAAACACATTTAAACAAACATAAAGCTAAATGAACTCACACTACTTCTGCTAAGGTAGGATGGTATAAAAAGAGAACAAGAAAATAACAAAACAAAATAAAAACAATGCTCAAGGCTTGACCAAATAATTGTTTACATTCTCACACTACTTTCTTGGTGATTCAGGTCTTTTCCAATTTAAGAAGCCACATCATATTTCTAAGTGCTTATTATTCTGTACACTTCAGGGATTACTCTTTTCATTTTGAGGAACTATTTTATTAGAAAATCCAACTTGCAAAATTAATTATTTTTAAGGCCATCTTTTATATTGTAAAGTGTTTATCTGTGCAGTGATTGTTGCTAAATGCTAAAAAAGCAAGATTTGAAGAGAAAACAATAGAGATTATTTCATCCCAATCCAGTGTCATAATTTAGTTTAACATATAGTCACTATTTTACTGGTGCATTTAAAAAAACAAGTGTTTTTTGTTTTTTACAAGGCAGACATATTACATTATCCCTAATCATGCCTAGAACTTTTATGAGAAATGTGGTTCTTTAATGAACATGGATATTATATGAATGCCAGAGTCAGTGCATTTTAATTTTGTGTTAGTCTTTTCAGAATAATAACACCTACTGTAACCATGAATACATATTTAACACCAGCTTTCTTGCCAAAGATATAGAGGCATTTTCTTACTAAACAAAACATTCTCTTGCTTCAAGATTTCATGCCCTGCCTATGTAGTACTCAAATTAGGAAACCAAAGAAGTGATAAACTTTTATTTTAGATATTTTAATATAATTACCTGAGGATTAAGGATACAAAACTTAGTTTAGAGAAATTTTTTCAACGTTTTCTTCAGCTTCCCATTACTTTTGTCTTCTTTATTTTTCTGTCACATTTTGATCCTTTTATTAAAAGTAGCAGATTGATTATACAACAATAGCAAAGTATCAGAAAGAGAAATGAAGAAAACAATTCTATTTAAAATAAAATATTTGGAAATAAATTTAATCAAGAAGGTAAAAAACTTGTGTTAGAAAAATAATAAGACACTGTAGAAAGAAACTGAAGAAGATACATATAAATGGAAACATATACCATGCTCATAAACAGGAAAAATTAACATAGTTAAAATGTCCATACTACCCAACGCAATCTACATATTCAATGCAATCCCTTTTAAAATACAAATGGAATTTTTCCCAGAACTAAAACAAGTAATCCCAAATTTTATATGGAACCATAGAAGACCCTGAATAGTCACAACAATCTTGAGAAAGAAGAACAAATTTGGGTGTATCACACTTCCTGGTATCAAACTATACTACAAGGCCATAGTAATAAAAATGGCATGGCATTGGCATAAAAACAGAAAATAGATCAGTGGAAGAGAGTAGAGAGCCCAGAAATAAACCCATCCTTATATAGTAATTTAATCTATAACAAAGAAGGCAAGAATATACAACGGAGTAAAGACAGTCTTTGATAAATGGTGGTGGGAAAACTGGACAGATTCATGCAAAAAAGTAAAATTGGACCACTTTTTTACTCCATATATAAGAATAAACTCAAAATGGAATAAAGACTTAAATGTAAGACCTGAAACCATAAAACTAGAAGAAATCATAGGAAGTAAACCCTCTGACAGTGCTCTTGGTATTTTTTCCTGAAAAATGGATACATTTTTTCAGGTAAGGGAAATAAAAGAAAAAATTAACAAATGGGACTACATCAAATTAAAAATTAAAACATTTTTGCACAGCAAAGGAAACCATCAGTAAAACGAAAAGACAATCTACAGAATGGGATAAGATATTTACCAATAATACCTCTGATAAGGAGTTAATATCCAAAATTTATATTAAAAAAAACTTATAAAGGTCAATACCAAACAACAACAACAACAACAAAAGCAATCCAATTAAAAATGAGCAGAAGATCTGAATAGACATTTCTCGAAAGAGGACATACAGATAGCCAAAAGACATATGAAAAGATGTTCAACATCACTAATCATCAGAGAAATGCAAATTAAAACCATAATGAAATATAACTTCACACCTGTCAGATCTCTATCATCAATAAATTAAAAAAAAAAAACAAGTGTTGGCCATGATGTGAAGGAAAGGGAAGGCTGGTGCACTGCTGGGGGGATTATAAATTGATGAGGTCACCATGGGAAACAGTATGGAAGTTCCTCAAAAAATTAAAACTAGAACTATCTTATGATATAGCAATTCTACTTCTGGATATTTATCCAAAGAAATCCAAAACACTAACTTGAAAAGACATGCACCCCAATGTGCAATGTGGCACTTTTTACAATAGCCAAGTACGGAAGCAACCTAAGTGCCCATCACTAGACAATGAGATACAGAAGTGGTACATATATAGAATGGAATATTACTCTGTCATAAAAAAGAGTTACCATTTGAGACAACATGGATGGACTTAGAGGGTATTGTGCTAAGTGAAATACATCAGATAGAGACAAATGCAATATGATATCACTTATATGTGAAATCTAAAGTACAAAACAAAACAGAAACAGACTCAGATATAGAGAGCAAACTGATGGTTGTCAGGTGGAAAGGGGTAGAGGGGCTGGATGAAAAATGTGAAGGGATTAAGAAATATAAATTGATAGTTAGAAAATAGTCAAAGAAATGTAAAGTAAAGCACAGGGAATATAGTTATTATTGTAATAACTATATCTAGTGTCAAGTGGACAGTAGACTTATCAGGGGAATCACTGCATAAATTATATAAATGTCTAACATCATGTTGCACACCAGAAACTAATATAAAATAATACTGAATTTCAACTATGATTGAAAAATAAAAGAAAAAGAATTCTATCAAGTACTATGCACAAATATAAACTCATATAATAAACAGCTTTAATAAAAAAATAACATTGACAGGAAAATATGAGTATTCATATGGCATTTGTCTCACATAGAGTGAACTCTGTAGAGAAATAGTCTCCTTCCCTGTCCTTTGTCCATTATTTTTGTTTTTGTTTTTGTTTTCATGTGGGTAGTTCCCCGGCTGGGAATCGAACCCAGGCCTCAGCATTGACAGTGTCAAAGACTTAGCCACTACACCACCAGGGAACTCCCATTGTTGTTTATTTAAAGCCTGCTTGATTATAGCCCTAAATAAATAATATTTGCAGTATAGTAATAAATATCAAAGTCATGCTACTTTGTTATCCATGTATGCTATTATTTATCAGTTGTATTGACCTGATTCTGCTGTATCTCTTCACACATTAACATACATGTTAAACTTTTATATAAAAGTTTTGTATATATGTAACATATAAATGTATGGATGGCTATCCATTTGTCTTATATAGTAACATAAGTTTTAAATGGCAAATATTTAAAGTGGCTTTTATATGCTTTCTTGCTTTTTTTTCTTTTAATTTTTTTAATTCATTTCTTGCTTTTTAATTAAAGAGAAATTTTTAAAAATGAGAGTATCATTTAATAAGCATGGTATTTAAGCAAATTAATTTCAGTGAGTTAGGCATGTAGTTATGTGGAGTTTAGCCCTTTGTTTCATCAATAAAATAAGCATTTGTCAACCAAATAAACAGAAATAAGTAATTACTGTGTCTAATACATTACATCCAAGACTTTGTGCTTGATTTTTATTCCTTGAAATCTCACATGGTTTTGTTTGAGAAAGGAAATTTTTCCATGGGAGTTATGGATTTACTGGGGATTCTTCTATTAGAAAGTGAGAGAATTTTGTCACATATGACATTATCTACTCCAATCCTCTTATTTTATAAATGAGAAATATGGCACCCAGATATGTTAACTGAGTTGCCTATAGTTAACACTGTCATATTATCTATCCCTCACAGCCTAGTACTCTCCTTAGTGCAGAGTCAAGGGACCTGGAGGTGTGGCTAGAAGGCAGAGCTGGTCTATGATAACATGATGTAAGCATTAAAGAAAGAACCAAAGTCTGAGTCTTGGCCATGGACAGGACTGAGAGGTATGGAAAACTTCCAAGAAAGCAGCAAAATGAATAGTCATATTCAAGTTCAGGTACTGGAAAACTGGAACTGATCTAATGAAGCCATGGGCAACAGTACTGACCTTGTTCTTGCCCATGACAACATTCATGCATGAAAAGGCTTCCTCATCCTTTAGTCAATCAACATTTTCCCCAGTCTTCACTCAGAGTTTTTTTTCCCTTTTGTTCCAAGAGTTTTTATTATTTATGTTATTTATTTGTAGGAAGATTATATTCTTTTCTAGGATGATGAGGTTTGCACAGGCTAGCTTTGGGTTATTCTTGTTATCCTCATGTAATTATTAATATAGCCTCCTCCTTCTCAAAAATGCCATGGTTTGGATAATAAATTATATGGTCACCCAATTCATGTAGGATCTATTTTTTATTGCCTTGCCTTTTAGTAATTTCTTCATGTCTATACGTAATAATGGTTAGTGTAAGTTACAAACTTCATGAAGAGAATGATATGAGTAGCATAAAAAGGTGAGGTTAGTTAAGACTGTGTTCATTGAAGATTTATATATAAAACCTAAGCAAACCTATATTACTTTCAGTACTTAACACAATGATTGCATGGAGTGGATTCTTGAATTTTTTTCTGTTGATTTTTGAGTAATAAGATGCCAAAATCCTCATCAATATAAAATCCTACCTAATTATGGGGCAGTTCCCAAAATCATAGTGTTTACATGGATTCACTGCATGGATTTTCACCATGTTGTCAGAGTGACTATAGGAATAAGACTTAAATGGCTAGAGCATTTGAATTACCTCTTTAATATGTTTTTGAATCTATCATTCTAAATTATAGAGAACATTGCAAAAATATAAAAAGAAGAAGGCTTTATTCAACTTTTTAAAAGACCCTTCTTTATTCCTCCAGGTGAGTAATTGCTCTGGTTGAATGACATAACTGCTAAAATTTCAAGTTAAAGTAATTTAGATTTAAAAACATTTATTCCTGTTTACCTACTCAGCAAAACCATGGTCAGGCCAATAATGAGGAATTAAATGCACCTACAGTGCCCTTTCCTAACCCTCACCCATGAAATTCTATGAAATTCTACTCTTCAAACTCCAGTTCAGATGTCACTTCCATTATGCATCCTTCCCTCGTGACCCTTTTCTCCTTTTCTCTACCACTGTCCCCAGGAGAGTCAGGCTCCCTACTTCTGTATTCTCACAGCACCTTTTAAAGATTGATATTATAGCACTTATCACATTGTACTGTAATTGTTTACATGCTTATCTGCCCCGTTAGACTGATATCCTAGGAGCCGGGAACCAAATATTTTTCATCTGTCAATTCCCAGCATCTAGCCCAATGCCTGGAACACACCAGGCTTTTAGTAAATATTTGTTAGATAAGTGAATCAGTGATTCAGATATTAAAATAAAGTTGTATGCAAATATTAAGTTATACACATAAAAGAAATTATAATCTTAAATGAGTATAGCACTAACCTAATAGACATACACACATTTTACAAAGTTTGTATTAAGAAGAGATCCTTTCAAACACAAAGAGGGCTCATAATCACAAAATCATTATGATAAAGTGAAGGACAAATGATTTCCAAACAGAAAATTCTATTCCTCTATTAACATTTTTAAAAGACAGGCAGGAGGAAGCATATGCAGCAATTTGAAGCAATGTAGTAGAACCATTAAAATCCAGGAAGCAAGTCCAATTATGAGAAACTGTTCAGAGTTAAAGTGCTTTTATTTTAATAAAACCATAAGGAAAAAAATAAAACCATAAGAAAGTTGGGTCCTGAATCAGGGCCCAGATGGGTCAGTTCTGTCTACATGTTGCTGACCGTAGAAACAATCAACCAAGCAAGCTACTCAACAATGTCAGCATGGTCAGTTTAGTTAAGCAACCAGTGAAATAATCAGTCAAACTGGTGATTAGACATTAAAAAAAAACAAATCTAAAGGAAATATTTGGATTGAGATTTTCTTTCATCTATCTGTATTTTATACAGAGACATAAAGCGAAAAATAACTGAAATGTTTATTTGATTGCTTTTTCAAACCATAAGTTATCACAGTCCTCTCTGAATGACTGTGCCATACCACCTGAAAAATAATGAGGTGATTACAGTTCCCTAGGGCCTTTTAACTGACAGAAATAGCCTAGGAACCATTAACATGGATTAATGTTTACATACATAATCTTCTATGTATACATAATCTTCTGCAATTTTATTTGAGAATGTACAGCATGTACTAAAATGGAGTATAATGAATTATTATATTCTTTCCCACTGATTGAATGTTGGAGTTCTTTGGGTGAAGTATCTAATGAGTGTGGTCACCCTTAAGAACAAAGTGGGCTTTCTTAGGTCTGGGGCTTGTAAAAGTGAGAGGTGGGAGTGACAAAAGGACAATAGCCAGAGGGAGAGGTATTTTTTCCAAAATGCTCACTAGCCCCTCATGTTCATATATCAGTATTAGAAGGTGCCATTTGAGACCATCTTCTTATCTACTTTCTGCTTCTAGACACGATTATATCCACACATTTCCAATATGATGGGTAAATCTGTTCTTAATATCCTCAAAGATTTGAGCAGTTTCATTTGTAACCTATGCCTGAGTTTTGACAATATTCATAATCAAGTCATTCTTTGTAGAGCTGACCTAAATCCCTCTTACACAGTAGGAATTCCTCTGTGCTCCTTAGACGAGCAAGCTTCTCACCTTCTTCCATATGACTTTCAGACACTTGGCTAATCAGTCTTGGGTCTAGAGAAGTCCTGAGAGTTGGGATAAGCACTAAGCTCAATGGATCTCGATGAAGGCCCATATATGGAGGGTGGTCCTAAGTCACTCTTAATTCTCTAGGCCATCAGACTCACAAGTCATTGCTGAGAGTGTAGGACTTCAAAGATTATCTCACTAGGGATGCTACTGGCATCCTGGATAGGAAAATTTGTATTTAGTGAAATTATTCTGTCCATTGCAAGACATTTAAAATGCCTGCTCCCACTCTCAGAATGTCCCCATTAAATGCTAGTAGCACACAGTCCACTGGTATAGTCACCTAGCTAATACCTCCCATTGGGGAACCTTGAGTCATACTTTCCCACCAATAAGAAATAAAAACCGTTGGTGTGGTAGGGATATAATCAGATTTAGGAATGGTGCCCCAAACCACACCTGCATACCAGTTAGGAGCTGTCCTCTGGGTGAGCTGTCCTTGTTACCATTCTAAACAACACACCCACCGGCTTCATGGCAGATTCAGAATGCCCCAAAGACCAAAAAGAGGGTGGCAACCTAATTCTTGGGATATACCCCCCCTATTCTTGGGAAACTCATGAATATTCCTCCCCTCAATCAAAACTAACCCATCCCCTAACCCCGAGGGCCCATAGAAACACTATCCTCAGAGACCTCGGGGAGCCACACCCATTCTCCTTTGGAGTATGCTTTCTTGGTGCATCAAGCTTTTGTTTTAATAAAACTTTCCCTTTGCAAACTGTTCCACCCACCCTCTTGATTTCTGTCTTGAAAGGGTCAAGGATCCCTGCACTAGTAACACCTATGGCAACCGGAAATGCACCCCCCATCTCCACATTTCCAGGTGCCGCATACTGGGGTGAAAGAGCCCCTGTTTTAAGAACTACAAGTCAATAAACCCTGTTGATTTATACTAATCAGTTCAGCCAGAATCAAATGGTTTGTGGATGCACACAAAGTAAATTTAAAAAATTAAAATTTTCTTTGGTATGTTTCAAATAGACTCACATTTCTTCCTCTCTGCATTCTATGTCTGTTGTCATATAGGACAAAGTGAATAATAACAATCACTATTACTAATTATCCATTGCCACTTCTCATGTGTTACATTGCTTAATATGTAACAAAATTTAGGTAAGAAGTAATATTCTCATTTTAAAATGAAGAAAATTAGGAGCAGAGAGATCCTTGAATCTGTTCAAAGTCACCCAGAGGAGAATTGATAAAACAAACATCTTCCTAACTCCAAAATCTTTTTTTCCCCAGAATTACAGTCTGCCATATATGTTGCCATATATTTATATAGATAGGTCCTAAGCACATGAAGGAGATCTGGGTGGATGGTATTAATAACAGTACACATGTGAGAGAGGATGTTAACAAACATGGATAAGGTCACTCAGGCTTGACAGTAAGGAGAGACGTTAGCCAGGGACAGTGCCCTAGAAAAATAGTAAAGAGAGTGGAGTCAGGGAATGTAGGAGAAAAAAATTTTCATAAATGCATTTCTTGTCAAAAATTTAGGTATTAATTGAGAAACTTCAGAATCACAACCTTCATAAGACTGCCTAATCGCCCTGACATCTTACTGCAATAGTAAGTCAAGGACAAAAATTTAATGTCCAAGTAAATGTTAAAAAAAAAAATCCCTGTAATTGTAATAATTTCTTCTTGACTTGAGTGACAGTATTTGATTTCTAACACAAAATTAATATATTAAAATGTGGTAGAAATTGTATACATTGCAAATGCTAATAACAGTCTCTACTTCCTTGTCCCCCAAAATAAATACTTCGTATTTGGAAATTAAAGTTTGGAGTTAAGAAATACATGAAACTGCTCAGTGTTTTAAATCTGTAAACATGAATGTTTAACCTTTCTTTATTTGGAAAAACTTGGTTTTTAAAGAATTTATTTCACTGATGAACTCTTAAAAGGGATTTTACTTCTCCATTTGATATTAAAGGAAAACAAGAAGGATAAAAACTAACCCAGATTTTTAAATTTTAAAACTTTTTTGTCTTATTGTATGGTCAGTACTCTTTTCAAACTTAAATTGTCCTTCTTCTTCTTCTTTTTTGCTTTTACTATTCAAAAAGATTTTGATTTTATTTTGTTACCTGTGTCACATTGCCTAAACTTAAATTCTTTATGGCTGAAAATCATAAGAAAATAATAAGTAAATAAAGAAAAAATAAGTAAATTATTGGGAAGACATTGGTAAAATCTGAGAGCATTAACCTCCAATAATTTTAGGGGTGACTATGTGGAAGAAATTATGGACAGGAAGTACCAATCAATTTGGGTAGGCAAGGATTCATGCAAAAAGCAATGGTGACATTGTTGAAGGCTTAACATTTGAGTCCTGAATACTTATAGAAGGGCCACTGGGGCTTTGTGAGCATAGCAATGACTTCTAATGGTCTGGTCCACAGCAAAGGCTACTCCTACCAAGAGCACCTATTTGGAAGATAGGGTACTAGTGCTACAAGAGGTCAACAAGGTGGAAAGAACTATGGAACAGAGAGTTTGCATAAGAAGCAGGATACTCAGTGCCACAGGCAGCAAAGGAAGAGAGCCTTTGAGAAAAGATGCCAAGAGTAGAACATGAACAAATCAGGAGCGGCAGAGGGAAAAATCACTGGATTATTGATTAGGGGTCCAGTAGTGAGCTTTGAGAATTTTTGTAAGGACTTTTGGGAAATGGGGTTAGAAAAAAGATACAACTTGAGATCATTGTCTAGCCACCTTGGTTTCCTAATGCTGTTTTAATGAATTTAGCATTGATTCTATGTGCTAAAATCTGCAAGCATGGACAGTTCTACAAATAATGCAGTTGTTCTTCATTGTCATCACGTTTTCCTTGTCCTACATTCCAGGCACTAAGGTTATTCTCAACTCTTTGTCGCTTCAAAATCTGCATCTCATTATTTTTAACATAAGCCTATTGCTTCGCAAACAGTGGTCTTGCTGGGGCTGTTACTGAATACTATTATTTCATTCTTATTTGTGGAAAATAGTGCACTCTAACTTTAAAACTAATACAACAGCCAATAAAATACTAATTACTTGGCTCTTGCTTTGGGAAAAAATATTTAAAATCTTCAAGAGTTAAGCTTACTAATAATTTTAAATGCTCAATAAGAATAGCAGGGCTTCTCCTAATAATATAATAGAAGGGGCAAGTCCACTGCCTAACCATGTAGAAGTTTGTTTCTCACAGCCTTCATGTCAGATGCTCCTTCTGGGTTGGCTAAGTTCAATACAGTGCTTGTACAATAAGAATCACTGTCATTCTTTGAATACTACATGTTGCCAAAACAACAACAAACAAGCAAAGAACCCAACAAAGATAAACATGGATATTTTACTCATTATCAACAGATTTTCTCCAAATACATTTCATTCCATGAACTGGACCTTGTAATTTTTTTTAAGCATATTAATTATCGTGACCCTTCTAGGAAAGTGTCAAATAAGAGAATAATTAGTGACTTTTAGCCTTGTGTCTGAAGTTAGGGATCACAGCTCATGATCTCGCAATTAACTCTCTTGCAATGGAAAAACCACAAATACCAAGCAGTGACTGCTTTGGGTCACAACAAATTTCCTTTGGGGACTAGATGGGAAGCGGGTTCTTTGATCTTTACCGAGATAGCCAATTACATATCCTAAGTATGGGCTCTGTGGAACCATTGATTTTCACAGGTTTACTTAAATTGTCTAGTGCTATGAAAGAAACACTGATGAACACAATGTGTTTGTTAGTGACAAGATAAAATTCGATTACTCCGGAAAAGGTTAAAATTCAAGTTACCCTGAGGTTTCTGGTTCATATTTACTTCTGTATTATGAAAAAGAGGGGAATGGATAGCCAGGAAATGGAACAAAAATAAGATAGATGTGTACGAACAAAAGTCAGCTGTTTCAGTTGCCTTCAGGAAAGAAAAATAGGGATTTTTGTTTTGTATTTTGCTGACACATTAAATATGTAGTTATGATATACTCTTCAGAGTTATGTCCAATATCTATGTTCCACACACATGCAGGATTATTGAGAAATTCTATCTTGGCTGGACAAAAAATTTCAGAATGATGACAAATTATGCAAGTGAATGCAGGCAGATAATTGGACAGTGCAAACAAAAGCCATTAACATTATTATATTTTCAACAAAGAGAAGAGGCTATGATACTCATAAGTCATAATTTATACTCATGTGCTTCCTCATACTACATTTATGAGAATGCACATAGCAAGATTAATTGCATATACAGAGGGTGCCAAAAAATGTTTATAAATTTTAAGAAAGGAAAAAATTGTATTAAAATTGTAATACTCAATATATACCAATAATAAAAGATGAATACAAGTCACATTTTGACTTCTGCAATTATGAGAGGTGCACAAAGTGCTTACCATCAATATTTACGTAATACATAGATAACATCTCTTAAAATGTATATATAGATTTTTGGCACCCCAGGTATAAAGCATCATATCTGCTGGACTGATATCCTATCTCAGCCTTCAATGTTTGCCAAAGAATTTTTCACAATGGTATCCCCTGAAATCTGTTTTTAATACCTCCTCCAACCTGCTTTTCTTATACAACAAGCTAAAAAATTTTTTTAAAGCCTATTCCAATGTTGGCTCTCACATCATTTATTCCTGGCAGAGTTTAAGGCTGTCACCCCAAGAACTCTCCTTTTTGTTAATGAGAGTAGTTGATTTCTGTCCCAGTGGATACATCACCATGTACTTTGAACCATTTTCAAGTGTCTCATAGGCTTCTCTCTTTTCCTTCAGACTGAACATATCTAGTTAGGTTCGCCTTTTCTGACAAACCTTGTTTTCTAAACATCTTATCACTTTGTTTCTCTGCACTCTCTTTAATTTGTCACTGTCCTTTTTTTAACAGCCGCACAAGAGTGAAGTGCTCTTGAGGGCATTTTAGCCACAGCCAGAAAAGTACAAGAGCACAATTTTTAAATTCATTTCCAGTTTTTCTGTTCAAACCACCGAACAGAAAAACACATATTTCCTCTTGAAATAAAAGCCATCACATACTGAACCTATCACATAGCACATGCTCAACAAAGGTTTATTTTTTTAAATGATATTACTTTAACTGATAGTTGAAACAGAGAAAGAAAAGATAGAGTGAGGCAGGAAGAGAGATTGGTCTAAAACTGTGGTCTCCTAGTGTTGTTGTTACTCGGTTCAAATATATCATGCAAAGGTTAGTTTAAAAAATGAATACTGAATCCTCACCCTGAACTACTGACTCATAATCCTCTTAGGTGAGATTGGAGAAATTGGTATTTAACATGTGCCCTGGCTTGAGCACACAGCCAGGTGTGCGTCTCACTGCTCAGTAGAGAGGACTTCTGAGGCTCCATCTAACCAGAGCTTCTGCTGGTAGCCTGCTGATACTATTAGGAGCTGAACATATCATTTGACTCACTTCTGCTTTGATTCTTGTTATGCCAAGCATTTGGGTCTCAAAGCCCCCTTGTTAAGGAGAGTAATTCTATATGGTTTAAAATACATGTGTGAAATGTTGTCAGAGGATTTGTAACTTCCTAATAAAAATGAAAATTAGAATTGTGGGGCATAATTTTTAAACATGTGGAAAATTGAACTGACAAGGGAAAGAATCTCAGCTTGCAGAGACTGGGCAACACATTTTTTCCCAGCACCTTATCCAATATGTAGTATAGAGATGTTGTCCAATAAATACATGTTGAACACATTAATAAGCAATTTAATTTAAAAGGTTACTATTATATCCCCGTGCTCTGGATAACTACAGAAGGGAACTGTGAACACCTAAAGTGACAAATGAAGTTATATTCACCTAGTGAAACAGGTGTGGGACTTACAAGTAAAAATAATGTGTGCATCACATTTAACACATTAAAGAGCATGTAGCTTTGAAAAACTTTGCACTTATTCAGCCTAGTACAGACTGATTTATATCCAACCTCATTTTACAAAGACTTTGAGGCTGCTATAAACATTACCCAATATAATGATATATTACCTATTTTTTACCCTTTGGCCAGAAGGTCAAAATGTCATTTAAAAAACATTACTGATCTCACTTTGTCTTTGACTGAAGGTGTCTGCTTGGTTTCATTACAAAAAAGAACAGAAAATAATTTTCTTTCTACTAAAAATAGATTCAAGTTCTTATTAAATATTATATTTCAACATGTTTAGCGATGGCAGATTTAACAACTTGTTTCTTTTTTATGGAGAAAAAAATGGTCCTAGATAATATTTCTGAAATATATTGCAATGCTTTTAAAAGAAAAAAGAAATAGGTCTTAGAAGATAGACCCATAAATCCTTGACCTTTTATCTCTACTGAAAGAATCATTTAAATTCACTTAATCCTGTGGTTCACAGAAGTGTAAGCCTGTCCAAACAAAGCAGGATTGCTTTTATGAGGGAGAAGTGGCACACGTGAAGAATGCACAGGCCCCTTTGACGTGAAAGGTGAAGCAAGCTTTGATATCCCCCACGTGTCTGCATCTAAGAAACAGGGTAAATGGAAATAAACACTAGTTCAAGATTTACAAGATGTTCTGCTTCAGGGTTTTCAGAACTGTAAAGTACACCTGACAACTATGTCTCAAAGACATAAAATATGAAGAAAGAAACGCTGATGTCAATAGTCTGTTGTGATAACTTCCTATTCTTACAATATGCTTAGGGTTTGCCAATAGAAGCTTATGAAAATTGGCTAGGACAGTTAGAACTATTTTTCAGTATTCTTTTTATAAAGAAGTGAAGATATCAAAATTGCTTTGACACTATCAGTCAGAGTTTTTTATATAAAAATGGCTTTGGAATGAAGCCAGTATTCTTTGGCCTTGGTCTTTCACAAAACAAAACAATGACAGCCACTCTTCATGGAATTAGGGATTGAAGTTGAAATAGAGCATTAAACTATGTCAAAATTTTTTAAAATTTACAGACTGCATTTTAGTAAATCTTGTAAATTATCTTATTGCAGAGACAGAACATTTTATTTAACAGATTGTAGCCAGAATATAATCTAATAACCCACAAATTTTGCAATATTATCGAAATTGAACATTACTTGAAAAATATTTTTTCTGAAAGGCTATCTTTCATAATCATTCCAAATACTGTTAACTGATGTCATCAGGGAAAAGAAAGTACTGACAATATATTTTTAAAAATTTTAAATCAAGGTATAATTTAAATAGAATAAAATGCTCCAAGTTTGATGATGAGGTTTTTCAAATGTATACATCAGTGTAACTACCATTCTAATCAAGATTTAGAACATTTCCTTCACCCCCAAACATTCCATGCTCCTTTGCATGCAACCCTCTTTGTCTCCACATCTCTCATATACAACCCTCAGGCAGCTGCTAATCTGCTTTCTGTCACTATAGATTAGTTGGTCTGTTTCAAGATCTCGTAACAATGGAGTTCTAGAATATGTATCCCTCTGGGTCTAGATCTTTTTGATGAATGTAATGTTTTTAATATTTATCCATGCTGTTGACTTGTATCAGTAATCCACTTTGTTTTATTGCCTAATAGCATTCCATTGTAAGATACCGCAATTTATGTGTTCATTTACCTGTAATATTTAGTTTCTTTCCAATGTTTGGCTCTTATGATTACAGCCATTATAAACACTGTAAATAAGCCTTACTGTAAAACTGGTTATATAATCTTAACTACATGTTTATCCTTCTAATAATTTAAAAGACAGTCATGTGGTATACAGATCTCACATGTAAGTAACAATAGAATATGAAATAACTCTTTGCAGCAGTTATTAAATAAGAAATATTCCTCTCATGACCTTTTAATTGGTTTTAGATTTTTCAAATATTTTTCAAAAAAAAATCCCAAATATTTACAGAACTTAAATTACTGTATCTTATAATTTTTATTTTCTTATCCTTTCATTGTTGACAATTTCCTGGATAATTTTCATATACATTAAAATATGTAATTTATTCCCAGTCACTTTTAGTAAATGTACTAACCACGTGGTTCATAATTTGGTGAATTTACAAGAGGCATGATGCTTACATATAAATCTATTATATTACATATAAATGCTTCCATATAAAAGGGTCAGCCTATGAGTTTTTTCATAATATCAGGTAGTTTTATTACAAGGAAAATTGACATTTTCAGCAAATTCCCATTCCTTTCTGACCAATCTCCTTCCCAACCCCCACTATAGTTTTAAGAAGAAACAATATTTACAACATTAGGAGGATAGTAGAACCTAGCTTGAGAACATGCTTCTCCCTACCAGATATATATCCTTTTGTCTTTCATTAAACATTCTAATGTGTTTTAGATTAAACACTCTAATATGATTTAGATTTAAACTCTGTCTTATGAAATAAACTCTTGTCTTATTTCACTGACTACAAAAAATATTCCTACTGTCATTTTGGGAAAAGTAGGGGAGGGGATAAAAGCTTTAATGATTGGTTAAATGCAGGCCAGTCAATAGTATTTCCTGAATAATCACTTTAAATGGAGCATTCACCATATAACCAATTAAAATAGAACAGAACATGTTTTCTGAATTCCTGCTGGATCTTAAATCCTATGGATTCACATAACTGTCAAATGATAATGCATACAAAGCTGCAGTGAACATGTGCAAATTAATAGAGCACAACACTACCATTGCTTGCAAGGCTTTTAATGATGTCCCTCTCTTTCCTTTATCATATCCTTTGTAATTCATGAACTCATATTCTGCCTTTTATTCAATTTAAATGATGGGTAAAACTTTTCCTCTGTGAATTGGCACATGTTATTCTCTCTACCTAGAATTCATTTCTACCTTACTAAATTTGATTCCTTTTTTAGGAGTCTATATATACAGACTCTATCTTATCTAAGAAACCTTATCTGAAGTCCTGAGTCTGGTTAGGTATCCTCCTTATATCCTTCCATAAGCCCACTGTGGCTGCTGTTCATTTCACTTGACTGTCATTTCTCTTGACTTCTTAACATTCCCCACTAATTGTAAGCTTCGTGAATGCAAGAACCATGCATATCTCTTTTGTACTCCCAGGGTTTACTACAGAACTTGGCACTTGGTGGACACCTCATAAATATTTGAGAGAGAATGGATAAGTGAGGTTGAATGCATATATTGCTGAAGAAATGGAAAATAACCGAGTGATTGTTTCGTTTGGATGAATTAAGCAGGCTTCCTAAAATAGGCAAGACTTGGTCCAGATTTTGAAGAGAATGAAATCTAACAACTGGTGAAGAACAGATTGGTGTACCAGATTGTATAAAGAGGTGTATACAAAAGTCATATTCTAGGAATTAAACAAAGTTTAGCTTTACTGAAAAATAGACTCAGTGGAAAACTAATGAGAAATGGAGTTGAAAAATGTCAGTGGTAGTTGGTAAAGGATTTTAAGAACTACAAGCTGAAGATTTATTTAAAAAACAATCAGTAAGCCCATCTTTAAATAGATAAATATCATGTTGAAAATTATCTTTATAGAAAAATGTTAATATTTAATCATGTTTGTAAATTAAAATGTTAATGATAGGTATATCATTAAAGTGTGTACCTGTCCACTGTAGGCCAGTTGTCAAACAAGTGGGAGGATGACATTTACACTGCAGAAGGGACAGAATTATTAAGCCCTCTTCTTCAAAGCTCACCGCTAGCTGGAGGTGTTAAAGCTTTGGGGAGCGTGTTAAGCTTTGGGGAGCGTGTTAAAGCTTTGGGGAGCGTGTTCTGGGTGCCACTGAGATACTTCATAGCAACACAGTGTCAATTAAAATGGACACCAGTAACACACGGGTTCGTAGCCTGGAAAGAAACATTCTGTTCATTGGCTAAAACCTGCTCTCATCTCATTTTCTTAAGGCTTTAGGATTCCATTAAGTGTTAACAGCTGCACAGGGAGAAATCTGGGTTCTGATTAGACAGTAACCAGGTCATTAATTTTTCATATTTATATGCAATGTTTCTCTATAAAAACTACAAAACTAGTCTTCAAGATTCCAAAAAATTCAATGTATTCAAGTATCACATTGTGTTTCACTGATATATCCGTTGTGATAAAATAAATCTGGAACAAAGAAATGCAGGTCATAATCACTGAATTAAATAACACATGTCTGAAATGTGCAGCTGTATTTTCAAAATAATTAACCACTCCTCAGTGATTATGCTTAACCAGGTATACTGGAATGGATGAGATTAATGAAGACTTTGTTTACAATTTGAAAGTTTCTCTATCAAAAGTTTTTTGTAGAATTTAATTAAAAGAATATTTACAAATTTTATATTAACCATCTCAAGTTTGGAAATATCTGAATCCTCTGCAAAAACAGATGCACACAAAAGATTAATATTTGGTTAAGCATGATGTACAGTGAACATTTGCAAAGACAGAAAACCAAGCACACCAGGGAGGCAGCATACTATGGTAGAAAACTGGCCACTGTGGAGAACTAAAGGGCTGGGTATTTATTTCATCTTTGCCATTTGCTGCCTGTGAAATTTGGGCCGGGTCTTTAATTTCTGTGAATCTCAATTTCCTCATCTGAAAAGGATGGAGAATAATACCTACCTCTAAATGCTTTGTGCAAAGTATATAATACGCATACAGTGCTGGGGACAAAGTAGGTTTTCAATTAATACTGTTACGTATTAGTGACTTTTGGTCATTATTAAGTATATTTTCTCACTAGTCCCTTTGAATAAAAATATACCTTGAAACTTGCATTATGCTTGTAGAAAACATCCCTATGACACATCATGCAGTCTATTAACATGTCTCTGCTTCATGAGTCATTCAGAATCAAAAGTTTCAGAGTTGGAGGAAAGGAGCTAAAATATTTTTTTTCTCCATTGATATTACAGAGAAGTTTTTCTCCCAGTCTAGAAATATTTCCAATGTCCCATTATTTGCTTTTTCCCAAATACAAACTTTCAGAAGCCTAGGGAAGAAAAGTGGCAAAGTATTACTACTCCACTTTAGGGAGATGAAATCTGACCCCTCTGCCTTTGGCTTGCTTTCCCACATGATCGCTTGGCCAGGAGCCTATAGCAGTGCTCACTCAGTCACTAAGGGGATTACTTCTCCAGTTACACTCGTTACATAATTATATTCATTACCAGCTACCGACTCATCCATCTTTTCAGGTAGTTAAGAATTGCCCTATCCACTGCAAGCTCTGTGGTAAAATTGACTGCTTAGTACCTCTTCTACCTTACATATCCTTAGAAAAATGTCCTGCTGCCATGATTCTGCTTGCTAGGACCAACGTTATCTTATTTTCAAGGACAAATATTCATTGAAAAGAGAGGGTTGGGTACAGTGGAAAGAGCTTTCTATACAGACAGACCCAAGGTCAGATTCTTGTTCTACAACGTGCGGGCTGTGTGACCACTGATAGCATCCTAGTCTTAGTTCCCAATGCTATAATATAACTATTTTGCAGCATTATCACAAGGAGTAACTAAAATTACAAACTCTAAGTACCTAGCATAAGACTTTTTCCCATTTTCACACACCCAAGTTCTCCATAAAATTATTTTTAGTTTTCGTTAGCAAGTGTATGAAGTCCCTTTAAGCCAAATTGCATGCACATACGCAAAATTGTGTAAAAGTAAATCATCCTAATGTTTTAAACTTTTTATGCTAAAGCTGGTAGAACAGTAAAAGTTCTTTTGAGAGTTAAGAATTTCCTTCCTTTCTAATTCAGGAACACAGTGTAAAACTTTTTTCAAATGATTGATCAGAGAAAATGAGACAGAAGCATACACATACACACACAGGATATGAGTTCTCCTGGTCCCTGAGCTCAAGGAGGAGTGCCCACAATTACTTCAAAAAGTGTCATCTCTTAAGTGTACATTTTAATGAAGCCCTCTTCCCCTAAAAATTGAGGCAATGTAATATAGCAGAAAAGAAGGATCAGTCACATCTGACTTTAAATTCCTGATTTGCCATTTACAAACTATGTGACTTTGAGATACAGCTAATAAATGCCAAAAATATGCTATATGTAAAAAAAAAATGGTAATATCCACTTGTTGTTAAAATTAAATCGGCTCTTTATGAATCACCTAATACAGTGCCTGGAATATAGTAGGTGCTCAATATATGATAGGTATTTATTATTATTATTTTAAATTATCACCAGGAAGCCTAGTTGCCTTAAATAGTCTCCTAAATTGTTTATAAATACATATAGAGAACATATGCCAATAATCCTAGCCTGCCCTTTTCTACTGATGAGCAGACACAGTCACATATGGTGAAGCAATGCTTGCAGGACATGATAGTATTAAACTGAAATCTCCTGTATCTGATGTCCAACAGAACACAGGGACACATTCTAAATATCTAAAGGTAGCCTCCATTTACCCCCTAAGTCTTCTCTGCTGCCTAAATATTCTCAGTTTTTTCAATATTCCTTCTATCTCAGGGTTTCTAGGCATTTCATTACCAGCCTTCCTTCTGAGGGGTTACTGGATCTAGGTAGAGTGTAATTTCTAAATAGTGAAATACTAACTTGGGACAAAAAATTTTATCTAGGGAGAAGAAAATTAAATGGAGGAAAAAAAATCCCTTCACTACGCTAATAATATTTGCAGTCAGTTATTACAGTAATGATTTAACAAATAATTCTTCAAACAAAGAAGTTGGAACATTTAAAGCCCTGCTGGCTTGCGTCTGCTGCCCTCCTGCTGCCCCATCGGGAGGTGGCCAGAAGCTAGATTTCCAGCACTTCTGTCCTGGTTTTTTAGAACACTTTTCAGTCTTCTCAGTGTATGCCACGTGATGTTCCTTTTCTTTTTGTTACCATGTAATCACTCACTTTTTGCAAAGTAATTTGCTAAGCAAGATGACTTCTTAAAAGCAAATTCAAGCTCAACTGAATTAATATTTCTCATCTTACCTACTCTGGAAATGAAAAGTAGCCTAAGTCTCTTGCTGTGGCAAAATGTCATACACTTAGCTATACCATATAAATAAAATAGTTTGTTAATTCTAAGTTACTCTTGCTTTATATAAATAGTTACATATTTGGGTTAATCAATAAATATGTGCCACAATTTCTTTTTTTTTCCTTCATAAGATTTAATTCTTTTCATACCCTCTTTAAAAGCCAAAGAACCTTCCATTCATGATGTATTGAGTAATTTGATGTCCCCACTATTCTTCTTTTAGATTTGTTTTCATCTAGTTGAGATAGTGATTGAACCAAGCAGATCAACATTAGGTGTTGTACATGGGAGAACAATCCAGCTATAACGATTCCAGTCTACAACTGGTTTTCATCTTACAGCAGTGCAATCAGCCATGCCCTTATTTTCCTTTCATCACTCAATGCTTTTTAAAGGATTCGCACAACTGTGTCCTATGTAGATCATATATTTTACAAACCATATCTTGAGGTTAAACTTTTATTTGTCAGTTGGATCTCAACTGTTTGTTTTCTTTTACCTTCTCCTTTGACATTTTAATCTCTTTAAAATTTTTGAAATTTAATGTTTGATGTTCCTTAATACTTTTTTCTTTTCATTCATCAGATGTTTGTCCTCTATATTGCTGAATTGACAAGCCTGTCCCTTAGTATATCTATGGAAATGTAAGCCTCTAATGTATGTGCACTAAGGTCTGTGCATATTGAAGCTTAGTTCATTTTCACCTCAGTCAGTCTCCAAGTCAGCTTTCTCACTTTGATAGGACACAGTATAAAATAGGATTTAATTGCTTTCGACTTTTGAGACTTAGTGCCAGAATTTTAATTCCAGCTATGCTATTACAATTTTTTTCTCTTTGCCAAATTATTAAATTTCGGAAAGTCTCAGTTTTCTCATCTTTAAAATGGGGATACTATATGGGGGTTATTATAAAAATGAAAAGACATTCTGCATTTATTATACTTAGATGTCTACTGTCATAATACAGAATAATAATAATACTAGGGGAAGCTAAATATAAGGTGATGGAAAGAGAAGTCACACCGGGTGGTGAACTTATTATACATCAAGTTGACAATGCACTGTAGAACTGTATGCCTGAAACCTATGTAATCCTTGCTAACAGATGTCACCCCAATAAGTCTAACAATAAAAATGAATTTAAAAAAATAATAATATACCATAACAAGACTACCATGAATATAAGTTGATTCCAATTCTCATTTCATAGAGAAAATATCTTTTTTTTAATATCATTTTAAAAATAAAAGTCATGTTCTAAAATGTTCTGTCATTTATTATAATGCTTAATTTTATGAACATTGCCATTTGTTTTTAGGTCTTTAAGGTACTATTTCTCTCCTCTTTAACTACATGGATGGACCTAAAGATTATTATATTAAGTTAAATAAGTCAGACAGAGTTAGACAAATACCACACAATTTCACTTCCATGTGGAATTTAACAAAACAAAAGAAAGGAATAAACAAAATAAAACAGATACAGACTCATAAATATAAAGAAAAATCTAATGGTCATCAAAAGGGAAGGGGTGGGGTAAGAAAATTAAAAAAAAAACTACATGGTAAAAAATAATATGTACTATGGAGAAAAAATAAATAATTAAGCAAATCATTTTGACCTAAAATTATTGCATATATGTACTGTGTTATAAATTGCCTTTTCTTGCTGAGAATAAAAGCCAGGAAATTTAAAGATATATATATATATATGTATGACCCAGAGAGCTAAGCAAAAAAGCTATTTGTTTTGCCATCCAATGAAGTTGACAGAACAGTCTTAAGTTAGATTACATTTGACAATGGTCTATTTCTGTCATTGCCATTTACAGTAAAGAAGTAAAATTTTTTCATTGTTAAATTGTTTCACTTTAGAGTTTGTGTTTTCCCATCTGAAATGTTATAAAACATGTCTCTAACATTTGTGGAAAGTCATAAAATATGGAAAGTCAGTGCAGAAGATAGTTCACAAATTATTAATCAATATAGATATGAGTCAAATTAAAATGAATTTAGAGACTTCTTGTTTATCTTATTTCTGCCTAGAACTAAGCTCTTTATTTTCTAGCTCCATGAAAATATTAGGAAAATCACTTAGTGTTTGAGAGAAGATCAATCTGCTAACTCTTTTATTAAGGTTTTAATAAAAGTTCACCTGACAGTGTCATAACCTAAAACATGATTCAAAACTTAGTTTCTTCCAATCAATTCTGCCCTAATAATATAAATAAATCAATGCACCTACTAATAATATGTATTGGCCATAACCTGTTTGATCAAGCAAAGACATTTAATCATTAGGATATGTGTGTGCGATGATGAAAACAATTAAAAAACATAAGATGATTATAGGATTTCTGGTTGAGTTGGTGAGTAGGTAAATGCTGTGCCTGCCTCCTCTCACAACCACATCAAAATTACAACTAAACTACAGAGCAACCATCATTGAGAATCCCCTTAAATCCAGCTGAACAGAAGCCCTACAACTAAGGACATACAGAAGAAGCCACCTCAAGACTGGTAGGAGGGGCAAAGACGCCGAACAGGCCAGTCCCAATACCCACAAGTGGCAGTTAAAAATTGAGAGAGATATCTTGGCTGCAGAAGGCACCCCGAAAGAGCAAGGGGTCCCAGCCCCCAAACAGAATCCCTACCATAGGGTTCCAATGCTGGGGTGAGAAGGCCCCAAAACTTCAGTCTGTGAAAACCAGAAGAGATTATGGCTGAGTGAGATGGAGGGTGGCTGGAGTCCCAGGCATTACTCATAAAGGGCCCATAAAGATTTGCTTGCTGATGGACTCACTCACTCTGAGCTTCAATGCTGGAGCAGCAGCTTGAAAGGTGTCAGAGACATAAGAGAAGAAACTGAATCATCTGGCTTCTGGGTGAGGGCTGGAGGGTTAGCTTTCTTCCATATGAAACTGCTGGCAGAAGCCATTGTTCCTTTGTTTAGCCCTCACCTGCTCCAAAACGCAGAAACAGGCAGCCTTCATATGTGAGTCTCCATCAACCTGGCTAATGCCAGTCATCTCCCCTGCCCTGGTGATTCCATGAGATCACACCCCACCTAACTTGGAGACACACCCAAGCCACTTCCAGTGGCTTTTTTATACAAATGGCCTATCATGGCTCATGCTGAGAAATTTCCTAAAATCTCTCAAATGTACATAAAACCCAAATAAGCATTTGTCCTCAGTATGCCCCATACCTTTTCCTAAGCAGCTCTAAGCCCAACATTAGTGATAGCCAACCTTGGTTCAGGGCTTGGCCCCTTAGGGCACCTCCAAACCCAGCACAGGTGGAGGTTACCTGCAGATTCTTTATGAACCATGCCAGGTAGCCACAGACAGGGCACAGGCTGTGGCTGAACTTGGCCTGTGCCAGGGCCCCTCCCAGAAGGCTCCAGAGCTGGCATAGCTTGAGGCCAGCTTGGACCCAGCCATAGCACCACTGGGTCACCTCTGAGGACCAGACACCGAGAGGGTGTACTGGGCAGACAATAGAATGCTGCTAAAATGAAACTTACTCCATAGGGTCAGTCCTTGCACAAGAGCTTCTCCACTATGGTCATGGTCAGTCCTCACAACCATCACCCAAAAGGTAAATCCTTCCCATTGAGGTACAAACAGCAACCAAGACTCAACTACAACAGAAGGGCACACACAACTCACACTAGAGACACACCTAAAGCAACCAGCTCTGGTAACTAGGGACACTGTGCCACTGGGCCCCATAGGACATCTACTATATAAGGCCACTCTACTAAGACCAGGAGGCTTAGCAGCCCTACTAAATACATAGAAACAAACATAGGTGGAAAGCCAAAACTGGGAGACAAAGAAACACGTCTCAAATAAAAGAAAAGAGCAAAGCTCCAGAAAAAGAACTAAACAAAACAGAGACAGGTAATCTACCAGATGCAGAGTTCAAAACACTGGTTATAAAAATGATTAGTGATTTCAGTGAGAACTTCAACAAAGAGAAAGGAAACATAAAAATAGAGAAAGAAAACAGAAGAAGCCCAGTCAGAAGTAAAAAAATACAATAATTGTAATAAAAAATACATTAAAGAAAATCAACAGTTGATTAGATGAAGCAGAGTATGAAATCAGCAATTTAGAAGATAAGGTGGAAGAAGACACCTAATGAGAACAGAAAAAAGTAAAATTGAGGAGAGTTTAAGGAGCCTCTGGGACAACATCAAGTATACCAACATTCACATCATAGGGTACCAGAAGTAGAAGAAAGAAAGCAACGTATTGAAAACCTATTTGAAAAAACAATGATGGAAATCTTTGCTAACCTGGCAAAAAAAATAGACATACAAGCCTAGGAAGTGAAGATAGTCTCAAAGAGGATGAACCCAAAGAAGCCCACACCAAGACACATTATAATGCCAAAGTGTAAAGACAAAAAGAGAATCTTAAAAGCAGCAAGAGAAAAGCAGTTAGTTATCTACAAGGGCATTCCCATAAGACTATTGGCTGATTTCTCAACAATAACTTTGCATGCCAGAAGGGATTGGCACAAAGTCTTTAAAATGTTAAAAAGCAAGGACCTACAACCAAGATTACTCCACTGAGCAAAGCCATTTAGAATTCAAGGACATAAAAAGAACTTCCCAGACAAGAAAAAGCTGAAGGAGTTCATCACCACCAAACCAGTGTTAAAAGAAACGTTAGAAAGACTTCTTAAAGAAAAAGGAAGAGGACGAGGAGGAGGAGGAGGAGGAGGAGGAGGAGGAGGAGGAGGGGGAAGAAGAAGAAGAAGAAGATAAAGAAGATGGAGGAGGAGGAGGTGGGATCAAAAACATGAATAATAAAATGTCAATAATTACACATTATTACTCTACTATTTTGATTGGAAAAAGACTTCAGGAGATGAATTACCACACTGCATACATTCGGTATGGGTTGTCTGCTTTTGGAAATAGCAGCAGTTTTTAGAATATAGTTTTTTAAAGAATATGGAATAGATATGTGGTTCACATTTGTAATAAAAAGGTAAACTGGAGCACCTGTGAGACTATAGAACTTCATATATTTTGATGATGATTTTCTTTCTTTTGCTCTTTGGAAGCCAAGGGATGTTTAATTAATGTTTATAATCTTAAATTGGGTGTGGGCACATTAGCTGAGGTGGAAGATCAAGTGATACTTATGGTTAGGATTTCTTTAATCAAGGTCATTTAGAGGATCAAAATGAGTCCTTCTCTTCCTTCCTTCTTTCCTTCCTTCCTTCCTTCCTGACTTACTTTCTTCCCTCCTAAACCTTGCCTTTTATGAATGGCCTGAGCCTCATATAGGTTAATAAAATGTCAATTTAAAAATGGCTATGCTTTCTTTATTGCTCCAAACATATCCAATTAAAAATCTTTCTCATAATTATGTATTAGCTTTTCCTTAAACCATACCAAATTTTATCATTTATTATACCCCATAAGGCACTATCTTCTTGGAATTTCTCTGAAGTTTACAGGAACAAATGCCATCAAGAGAACATGATACATAACATCTATTTTTAACATCTCAGGACTCTCCTGCTGATGAATGTTTATGATTCCAGGCAATATTAATGGAAGGAAGGAATTCCCCTTGAGAAGAGAATAAATGTTGGGAAGCCATCTGAACACAAATGGTATGATGCTTCAGTGCAATTAAGTCTGGAATACTCTATTGGATATCAAAACTACATCTGTCATTTGGTATTCCAAAATCTCTGAGCGCATCCATGGTTGTTCAAAGGGGAAATGAATTATTCATTTGCCAAAGTTTAATTATCACTTGAAATTAAATTCTAAAACTCACCTATGAATATTGAAGGAAAAAAGAACAAGGTAAAAATGTAAGATTAATTTTATTTTAAAAATTATTTATGCTGTTTCTTGTGATTTCAATAATACTTCTCAAAAAAAATAATTTATTAACATACTAGTAAAACTTTATAGCAAGAGTAAACATTCCTAGTATTTCACAGTTTACTTAGTTCAAAGTTATTTTTCTCTTATTCATTATCAATAAATTGAGATTAATTAACTATAAAACAGGGCTAATAATAGCACCTAGTTGTTATGAAGATTAAGTGATTTAATACATATAAAGTAATTAGAACCATCTGAGACATATTACTTGGTAGATAAAAACCATAAAAATATTACTATCTGCTCTAATCATCAATGCTATTCATAAAAACCCCATTCTCCATTCTTTTCAGACAAAATAGGATTGTACTTCCCCATTCCCTTGACATTAGGTGATTTGATTTGGAGGTGGGAAAGAAACATCTGTCATAAATTCCAGGATTACTTTTTGGAAGATAGAGTGGTTATAAAACTGTTTTAGAAAGAGTTGGGAAAATGATAAGTTCATTTTGGACACAGTATGTTTGAGCTGACTATGGACGACCAGGTGAGAATGTCTATCACGGAGCTGGACAAACGAGTCAGGGGCTGGAGGCAGATTTGGAGTCACCAGTTTGTAAGTGATTATTGGAATCATAGTGCATAAAGGAATCACCCGGGAAGGGTTTATAGAAAAATCTTCAAGAGTATGTGTGAGGATCAAAGTCCTAAAATGGGACATCTGGTTAGCCTATCTAAGGAAAGAACGAGAAAAGACTGAAAAAGACTTTTGGCACAGCCAAAGGTAGGGAGAAAACCAGAAGAAAGGATGTCATCTAAGTCAGTATAGAAAATAAAGTTCAGAGGAGGGGGGGAAGCTAAATATAAGGTGATGGAAAGAGAAGTCACATTAGGTGGTGAACTTATTATACATCAAGTTGACAATGCACTGTAGAATTGTATGCCTGAAACCTATGTAATCCTTGCTAACAGATGTCACCCCAATAAGTCTAACAATAAAAATGAATTAAAAAAAAAAAAGAAAGAAAAAAAGAAAATAAAGTTCAAAAACTCCATAGCCATAGAAAACTCTCATTTACTGCTTAGGAAAATAGTACCTTTCAATAAATACTCATACCATTCAATTTATTCTTGCAAAAGCTTCTATTTCTTAAATTCAGCCATAAGAAGACTGTCAATTTTGAATATGTTGCTCTTTAATACACCAACCCATGTTTGGATTACAATTTCCACTTGCTTCTGGTTGTAGAAACAGATGGTACCATAAGTAAGAGGGTTAAAGAAATAAGTTAATGGCACAAGTTTTGCTGAAGACACTTTAAAATTGAATGTGTAAAGCTCTCAGATTTCTCCTCTGCTACTTAAAGAGGCTAAATCATTTTGTGTTGGATGGGTGCAAATGTAGTTTTTCATCTCCATAACTCTGACTATGAAGATGCTATGACTGTTTTAGATGCAACAGCGAATGAATGCTCCAAAAGTCACTTCTCTTAGGTACAAATTAAGCACCTCAAGTGTGAGGAATAATTTGAAACAAATGCATAAATTGTGCATTTATTATACCATTTTCATGGGTAATTTATAACTCTTGTCTTTTATTGTCTGAAAGCTATTTATTTGCCTTGAGTTTAGATGGTCTTTCACTAAAATAAAGTGGCATATCTGGTTTTCAAGAGACTGAATATATATGTATATGCAAATTTTTCTTCAGTGAATAGCTTGGAACTAGAGGAATAAAATTATTTAATTAATATATTATATTCTATTTATAACCTACACCAAATTGTTTGTCTCATTGGCTAATGAAGAATTATGATTGTAAAACACTGGTGCTTACTGATATATGAAATTGTATTATGTATGATATGTATGATATGTCAGAAATGTGTGTGTCATTGTTAAAGGCATAAAACTGACCGCAATTGTTAGGACTAAGACGGAAACCAGGTTTATTGACTTCCAGTTTTATACATTAAAAAACAAAACTTAATTTAGTCAACTGGTCCAAATTTATTTCATTAGGAAACGTAGGAACAAAGACTGAGAGGTGGGAAGCTATGAGGTTCATTTAAAAAAAGATGTTTTAAAATGCTTTGCCCACATTTTCAACAATTTATTTCATAGAGTTATTATGGATATAGATTTTTTAAAAAGGTGTGACAAAGAGATCACAAAATCATTCACTCATTTAATAAATAATTTTGAGATCATATATGTGCCAGGCATTGGGCTATGAAGATGGAAACCATATAGATCTTATTCTCGAAGAGGAGACAAAGATATGGATTGACAAAGGATATGCTGAACCAGCGGTGAGAGTTGTGCAAAATGAAAACTGGTTTTTACTTTCTGTGTGTTCAAAGTCATTTTTCTTTTTGAGTCAGTGCTGTTTAATATAACCTAATAGGGAGTAAAGGCTAGAGGGAAGAAGAAAACACCCATCTGTTTCTCTTAAAGCTCTCCACAAAGTTTTCAAACCTGTCTAGTGGTAAGTGAAAGTGGGCTTGAATTGGCTTGTCAGCCAATTGTTGAGTATTCAGGAATTTTGAGAACTGGACCTTAAAACCAGTGGTGGCTTGCAATCACACATCATGCTCATATTTACACCACAGAAATTGCAAACACTGCAAATTGGAGCTTTCTTTTCCTTTTTGGTTTATGAGTGCACCAAGTTTCTAACATGGATAAAGCTAAAGTAGACAAACACAAGTTTTCTTCTCATAAGTCATTTATAAGGACTTTTTAAATAATGATAAGCTTCTCTCAAGTGGACTTTGAAGAAGTTGAATCTCATTGTGTTTGGGTGACTACATACTGTCTGGTCATGTGAGCTAACATTTTCTGGGAGAATAAGGGAGAAAACTGAAACAAGATAATCTATTTTTTCTATGAAAACATAATTGCCTGGATTAATCTGGCTTTAAACATTTCCAGGCAGTGGAAAGTGCTCTAAGACCTGGTTTTTCCCAAGTAAATGCTTATAATGATGCCTTAAATTAGGGGTGTCCAACCTTTTTATTTCTCTGGAAAAAGAAGAATAGTCTTGGGCCACACTTTAGAACACACTAACATTAACGGCAGTTGATGAACTAAAAAAAGTCCATGCATAATTCCATAATGTTTTAAGAAAGATTATGAATTTGTGCTGGGCAGCATTCAAAGTCATCCTGGGGCACATGCGGCCAGGGGGCCACAGGTTGGACGAGCCTGACTTAAATTATTTGCTTCTGGTTTTTGTATGACAGTCTCCTACTTGTCTTCTCTTTGGTAGATACTGTCAAGCATACCAAGTAATATCTATTAATATTCAAATGGGCAACAAGCACAAATGTCTGAGTTCTAGTTAAAACTTACCATTGAGTCACTGCATGATGTTAAGAAACAAATGTAAAGTTCCTTGTTTAAGCTTTAAACTCAGTACTTTCAAGCCAGTTATGGGGATAAAAAATTATATTACCATCTATCAAAGGAAGCTTAGGATGTTTCCATGTCTTGGCTACCATGAATACTGCTGCAATGAACATAGGGGCATATGTATCTTCAAAAATGTGTTTTCAAAATTTGGGGGTAGATACCCAGGAGAAGGATTCCTGGATCATATGGTACCTCTATTCTTAATTTTTTGAGGAACCTCTATACTATATTCCCTACTAGCTACATCATTTTCATTCCCATTAGCAGTGTGTGAGGATTCCTTTTTCTCGACACTCTCTCAAATACTTATTTTTTGTCTTGTCGTTAATACCCATTCTAAGAGGCACAGGTGATAGGTCATTGTGGTTTTGATTTGCATTTCTCTTATATCTAGCAAAACTGAGTATATTTTCATATATCTATTGGAAGAAGTATCTGTTCACATCCTCTGCTCTTTTTTAAAATTGGATTTTTGTTGTTTTGAGATGCATGAGTTCTTTATATAGTGTGGTTATTAGCCTCTTACTGGAGGTATTGTTTGCAAATATCTTCTTAGGGAAGGGCATTTCTAAGGGAAAATAGCTGCAAAAAAGTAAAGAGGAAAACTTATGTGAGCAAACAGATGGGATCAATGGGGTCATAAATCAGTCTTGACCAGGCCTTGTGTGATGGCACCCTGAAGAACAATGGATCCTGGAGGACAATTGAAATAATTTTGCCTGTCCGGGAATATATTTTAGCCTTCTTTGCATGGAATTCTCACTTCTAGCTCTGGAATATATCTTATGAAATGATCAAAGAAACTAGGAACCCATGAAACTTCCACCTTCAGCTGAATGCAACTGGGTTTGCAGTTGGCTCTTAGCCAATCACCCAGCCAAGGAAATTTGGGTGACTTCAAGAAGGCAAGTGTTTGGAGAAATAGTGGTAAATGAGATATCAAAATTAAAGAATACAAGTAAACTAGTAAAGAAAATAAGAACCACATAGGACTAAGGAAAAGAAAAATAGACCCATTCTCTACAATAAGCTGGAATGGTGATTTTGAAATTATACTTATTGAATCTGCCTGAGTATAATTTTTAGTGTAATTATAACCTCTGACAATAAAATATGCTAAGTCATACCAGTGTTTGAAACTTTTTACTTAATACTCATTCTAAATTTAACAATAATACCTGTAGGCAATGATTTTCAAATAAACATTGTTGTTTCTCTACTTAGAAATTCTTATGATTCAAATACAAATAGTTCAACAGATTGTCTTTTATGTGTGTCTTTTTATGACACAAGCGACCACATTTAAATGTGCAAAAACTCTTCCCTGGGTAATTTGCATTCTTATATCTCATTATGGAGTCTCCTATTTGAATTTCCATCTGGCCCTTAATATCTTTTTTGTTTATTATTGTTTTAATGAGATAATCTTGTTTTTACATACCTAGATTTCATTACTATTTGGCAAAAAGCAATCTCTACCCTGATTTTATCCTATAAACACCTTAGCCTTAACGTTGGAGCTTAATGCAGTCTGGCATGAGATACTTCTAAAGTAGCAAAATGGAAAAGAGAAACTATTTAAATGTAAAATGTAAGTAAAGCTTAGTCCTTTATCTCTTAAAATCATACCAGACTGTTTCCTTTTAGAAGATTAATCTGTATCCACCCATATAATGCTTCTTTGAAAATTTATCAAAATGAAGTAATATATTGACGTGTCTTGGATTGAAGCAGAATTTCAAAGAATTAAATAGGTTCTATGTAGACTTTGCACAGATTAGAACTGACAAGGCTGAAAGTTGATAGTTCAGTTCTTATTTAACAGTCATAAATGTTATCTTCAATCTCTGCTATCAACTAAAATTGTGTAATGCATCCATGCTATGGGTTTTCTTTAAAAAGACTAAAAACCATTCCTAAAACTCAGACAGAAAGCACTGAATGAAAAGAAATTACAGTTCAGATCCACTTGAAGTTTCATTTCCTGATAAGCAAACTTTACTGTAGGTTTAGGTTGTCAATGAAATTCTAATTTTGGAGCCAATATCATTTAAAAAGAAGTTAGAGCTCTTTCTGACTTCTCAGCTGACAGTTTAACTGACAGTGCAATGGATATTTACTTAATTATTTACTTAGTTATTTAAATTAATGAGCACATAGTGCTTGTTGTATGCCAAGCATTTTTAAAGTGTTTTATACATGTTAATTCACTTCATCCTAGATGTCTTATAACTCTCTTGGGAAACAATAGGAGAATATGATTAGAATAAAAAATTTAATGAAGTGTCTCTAAATATGAGCCCCCTATCTTTTAGGTTCATCTTTAGTGATACTAACAATTACTGGCATTTATTGACTGCCTACTAGGTAGTGAACTATTTTTATACATGTTAGTTCCCCTTCACATCAGCCTTTTAAGACAGGTATGTATTAGCTCCTTTTCATGACTGAGTAAACCCTAAGTCTCATAAATAGTAATTACCAAAACCAAGACAAAAACCTAGGTATAGATGTCTCCCAAGCATATACATAAACTTTGACTCTCTAATACTCTTCTAAAGTACTGTATAACATACTTTTTCCTTTTTTTTTTGTTCCATGTTCTACTTTTCATGAAGTTACTGGGTCAAACACTTTTCTATTATAAATCTCTCTCCTACTTGTCTACTTCTCTCTATCCCTGCTGTTAGTGCACCAGTTAAGTCCTCATCACACTCACTGGCACTTTTGCAAAATAGTTAACTCCCCTTCTTCTAGTCTACTCTCCACATCGCTAATAGGCTGATCTTCAGAAAACATAAAACTCATCATGTTGCTACCCTGATTAAAACTTCTCAAAAGTTCCCTATTGTTTTCAGACTAAAATGTCACATCTTAACCATAACATCCAAAGCCTCTGATGAAATGGACTCTACTGGCCACTGCAGCCTCATTTTTCCTCATAATACCCTAGGCCAACGGTTCTCAATCTGTGGGTCGCGACCCCTTTGGGAGTCGAATGACCCTCTCACAGGGGTCACCTAAGACCATCAGAAAACACATATCAGATATTTACATTACGATTCATAACAGTAGCAAAATTACAGTTATGAGGTAGCAACGAAAATAATTTTATGGTTGGGGGTCACCACAACATGAGGAACTGTATTAAAGGGTCGGGCATTAGGAAGGTTGAGAACCACTGCCCTAAGCCTCCCTTTGAACACACAGATCTGCAACCCACAGAGATACACATGCACAGGCATATGCACACACAGCTCATGCTTCAGGTAGATGAATTCCTTGCTATCTTGCTGTCTTTGTGCTTCTACAAGGTATTATTTTTGTACTGGAATGCTCTTTATCCCCTTCTTTGCCAAGCTCCTACAGGCCCTTCCACACTTATCGGAGATGTCGTCTCCAGGGGATGTCTTCTCAGACATCTCTGGGCCTACGACAGTTGTTTCCCCATTAGAGCGTTCATCATATTTTCCCAAATATATATGGCCATGACTTAAGTTCACATTTACTTTCCAACTATGCTGAGCACCAAAATAAGCTAGAACCCAGTGTACAAATTACATTTTACTATTCTAGTTCTCAAAGAGTTTTATGTACTCTCAGGTACTGAGTTAAAAATAGGCCTCAAAAAGACGGTTAAGCATCACAATTTGTATGTGTTTATACCTGAATTATTTCTCTTGATTTTCCCTCATTTTTAGATGCTATTCTCAGTGATATGTCCTAATATCTTCTGTGCTTGGCTCCTGGCATTTATACATGCTCTATGGGTATTGACTTTTTGCCCCCAATCTTAGGATCTTGCATTATAGATAAATGCCCTGTTCACTATTACTTCCCAGTACTGACCCTGCCTCACAGGTTTCTCTTATATCAATCCTATATCCAGCCAGATGAACACAGTATTTTTGTGACACTTTCTTGGATCACAAAGGTAGAAACCATCAAGCCTTCAGACAGTACTTTCTAAGTTATAAACATGCAGGAGAGTGAATTCAGCCATACATAAGGAAAGGGACTTTCATGAGAGTAACCTTATGATAAATTACCATCACTAATTAAATAATTCTTTCTGCTAATAAGCAAATATTACTACATACTTAGTGCATATCATTTATTTAATTCTCACAGGAGATAAGATCACACACATTTTACAAAAGTGGAAACTGAAACTCAGAGAAGTCAGTAACTGCCCAAATTCACACAGGTACATAACTGCCAAAACCAGAAATCTGGCTAATTTAAAAATCTCTGCCTGCCCCATATAATCCTATTTTAATGCAAGTGTCCAAGGGGCTTCCTGGTCTTAGTACAAGTTATTCACAAGACCATGTGTTTGGGAAGTGGGAGTAGGTAATGAATAGGAAAATTAAGCTATACTACCCACATCAAAGACTTTTACTCTTGGCTAATTCATAGATAAATGAACCATGATGTACCAAGGAAGAAGCAAGTTTAATCTATGGGTGAACCTGGTGTTTTATCTGTTAGTGATTAGTTATGGTAATGCAAGCCAAACTCCTTCAGAGGGCATTGCAATAGGGGTTACAATTGATAAATCACAGTATCAAAAGATGGGAGCAAGAATAAAGCTTACTGAGGAGAGGAAAATGCTCATAAGTTACAGAATATTGCTGGAGTAATTAATGCCACTTGATTTAAAAACATGTGCAGCTCTTGAAAGTCAAAAGGGAGGAAAACTTGATAGTCACATGACTTGTCAATCCACCACTAATCCCTCTCTGTCTGTAATTTCAAAGAGTCTCATCCATGCTATACAAAATTGATGACTATTACCAAAGGAACCTGGGTACAAGCCTAGAAACTAAATAAAAAAATAATGTTGTTATCAACCAAAAAGTACCTATACCACAATTTTAAAACTGAATCAATAAATGTTTAACAGGTAAGCTCTGAGGATATAATTAATTCAGCAATTAAAATTCCAGCTAAAGCTTTATCAGTTCTCTTTATGTAATCACACATGTGATGATAATAACATAAAACAAATATAGGACTTTGCAGTATACAAAGGACCAAGATTCATTATCACATTTAATGGTATTAAGTCTACAGGAAATAACATATGTTGAATTTGCATTTCATTGAACGATTTTGTTTTATTGTTAAATTTATTGGGGTGACATCAATTAGTAAAAATTACATAGGTTCCAGGTGTACAATTCTACAATACACTGTCCATGTGTTGTGTTATGTGTTATACATGCAATTAGACTCAATCCAAGAAGCATTCAATTATCTATTGTGTGCCCAGACAGTGTTAGCTCTGGGGGTAGTCAGGGTGAGCCCCTACCTGGTCTCAGACTAAAAGAGGTTTCAGAGGCAAACTGATAATTATAGAAGAGTACAAATAACAGTAATAATAAAGCAAAATTAGAATATGAGCAAGGTATAGAGGTCATAGACAGGAGGGGCTGTTATTACCTGGGAAGGGTGAATTTATGATGTCTTAGTTTCTTATTTGTGAAAATGGAGGCTGGAGGGGAATGGTTGATTATCTTTATAGTCAGCTTCTGTTCTGTAAGTTTGTCATGTTTATATATTTGCTAGATTATTTCCATTTTGTTCACTTTTTTCCTTAAGCCTGTATTTTCTGATAGGACCTCTGAAAATGTTCGGTTGAAAACTTTCCACTATCAAACACTGATATGGACTCTTCATTAGTCAGGTCCCTAGCTTTTCTTCTTTCTCCTTTCCCAAGTGCTTTGTAGAATATTGTTACTTTTAAATATCTCCTCCAGAGAATGAGTGGAGAAAGGAGGTGGAATTATAATCACTCAGCTTCACTTATTAAAGTTCTTGTGAAAGTTGGATAGAAGAGTGTTGGCATTTAAGGGAACACTTTTTCATATCGGAAAACTCTTAATTACCTGCAGTAATGGGAGCAGTGGTGCATATAATCCAAAATGGTGGATAATCTAAAACCACTTACATTTGACTTTGAAATGTATTTCTGAACTTGTATTTAAATAGAAATATGAGACCTGAGGACTCTAAGAGTCCTAAGCAGTCTATCTTTCTTATACACACCAGTCCTTAGAGAGAGAAAAAAATTACATGTCTGAATTTTAAGACCTCCGTCCACTGGACTGCAAATCGAATTAGAGTTAGAAGAAACAGAAATGGTAGCCATGCCCACCACAACAGCTAAGCAGGAAATCCCCAAAAGAAATCAAAACAAGATTTATCTTAAATAACATAGCATATGTCTAAATATTTCTGAGTTGTATATGAACCATGTTTCCACTTGCAGTAGATCACTGAAGTAGGATGTGATGCACATCATTTCAGGCTGACGGGAAGATGACTAGCTAGTTGCTCAAAGTATCTGATTCCCCTACTGAAAGACAACCTGGCACGCTAAGGAAACCACAGCAGGGTGTCTTCAGAAGCTATTTCCAAACAAATTTAGACTTGTCTTATACATCATGAGAGCTATTTATAAAAACCGTATAACAAATAGCTTATAACAGACACCTCTGTCAATTGCATTTATAACGAAAAGATCTAACACAAGAAGGCGTTGATTCCCAGTGCAAGCTAAAGCTGCAATGTCTCCTTTTTCATCAGCTATGCTAAATGGGAAGGGGAGCCAATAACAAAACTCAGTCCCTCAATTTATTGAAATTTGAACTGAGACCTTAATAGGAATTAGAGTTTTCATCAAAATATACAAAAATGTAAAAGAAAATACATATATTCTGACTTGTAAAGCTAAATCCAGGAATCCTATTGAAAGACAAGATCTACATTCAGAAATGATGGGGGTTATTACACTAGGATCTTTTATATTTCATAGTTCTACTACGTACAATCTGTGTAATTTGTGAACAAATGGCAAGAAGAGAGATTTAAAGAATTGAAAAGGAAAACAGAAGGAAACATGCAGAAAACAACAAAATGTAAAAAGAGAATTTAAATTCTTCTATCTCTTCTAAGACAAATAGAAAGTAAAAATAAATAAAAGACAAAATACAATCTACACAATTTTAGTATGGGTGCTTTAAAATCTATCAGCAATTTTCTACCTGTATTGGTCTAAAGAAGATGGTCATTAAAAAGGAATGTAAATTAGGCCATATCCCCAGGGCAGGTGAAATTAGCATTTAGTAATTGTGCAGGCAGAGGGAGAGTTTATCATTGCAGCAATGAAAGACTGGTGTTTACAGAGGAAGAGAAAAACATTAAACTAGAATTAAAAAAAAAAAACTGAAAAGAAAATCACAATTATTTTCTTTATTTTGCCAAAAATTTTTTGCAATGTTTAAAACATTAAACTATGTATGGAAACCTGTGCTTTCCTTCTTTCATATACTTTTTCTTTTTTCAATATTGCCATATTTTTCTTAGAATATTTACAAATGTGAAATATGTTCAGTGATTACTGAGATACAGCAATTTGAAAACTTGAATTTCCTAATGTACTCACAATTTATAATGTTATTTTGTGCATAATAGTTATTCCTTTGAGCTGAAATTCTTCTTCATTCATTGATTCTGTTTTTCAGTAAACATTTCTTGTGTACTTGTGTATGGGCTGTATGCTTGGCACAAGACATGTGAACATAGATAGGACATGGGTACCGTCTTGGTGTGTTTGAAACTAGTAGAACAGTTTCAAACATGTGACATAAAATGGCACATAAACACTATGATTAAAAGTTTGTACAAGTGAAGACAGTACAAATAGGAAGTAGTCACTTCTACATGCAGTGAGACATATCAAGAGATTTATTAATAAACATTTAGTCTTAGAAAATCTTATGTCTTAGTGATATTTGAAAATTATCTCTCTCCCAAAAGGACAATAAGTTTTTAAAAATCCTTTTAAACTTTTAACATAGGTAAAATTTTAAAAATAAATAAAAATGAATTAAAAATAAATAAAAATGAATTAAAAATAAAAAATAATTTAAAATAAATCTTTCAAAATATGATACAGCTTTATTTTCAGGGCTGTCATAAATACATACATATATACATACATCGCTATACTGATTTTTATTACTACTACTATTACTTGCTTTTCTTACATAGTATTGGAAATAGAGTCTGCATATTAAAAATGTGTAAAAAATGTATGGAGAACCGTGTGTTTGGAACATTTTACCTCATATATTCTTAACTGATTTTCTAACTTTCATGCTTAGAAATCATCCTTTATCACAAAGATCCAAGTGTTAAACATCTACAATTTACTCTTTTTACTCTCCTGTGCTCCCTTAGTTTCTGTCATTTCTTTCGGCTTTTGTGAGCAAGCTTTGTTACTGCCATATTCTTGAAGCCAAGGGTCCTATGACTTTGATTAAATTTAGTTTTAACTCCTAGCTCTAGAAATCATAACCAGATAATCAGCAACCCCTGAGGCAGGAGGTGACACTAGCCTGTTCCTGTCTAATGGTCACCTGTTCTGGACCACAGACAGTTTAAAATAACATCATCTAAGTTATGTTTCACTCCTAAGCCCTAACATGAAACTACCCCCTTGGCTGATTTCCCATGAGACTGGGCAGAGAAACTCCAGAACACACCTCAGAACTGTCCTCAAGATCCGAAAAAATAATTCATTACTCTTACCCCACCTCCAATCAATCAGCTCCCAACACGACTCTGAACCCCTGACCCATGGTGTCTTGTGATTTTGCTCTACAGTCACACCTTAGTACTGGATTGCTTTGAAACTCATGGAATTCGGTACTTGATGCATTTTGGTTGTTCTTGTACTTATTTGTTTGGTATTCGTCATGCCTCCCAGAACCAATGAGTACTGAGGGATCACTGTACATAATCTGTAACCTACAGTCCATGGGGGATTCAGGTCTTAAGAGCACAAGCTCACCTGTGTGTCCAGGCTTGGCGCCGTTTCCTTAAATGAATCTCTACCTTGTTTGCTGCAAACACCTATTCCTCCTGTCTTTTTTGGCTTTGATGCATTCAGACAAAATAAACCCCTTGAGTTCACTAACATTCTTTCCTACTTTTTCCCCTGAGAAAAGTTTCCCATGTGTTAAACACAGTACAGTTGTGTATGTGATGTATGTGCGTATAGGGGAGGAGGAAGGGAGAGAAGGAAAAAGATAAATAGCATTCTTGTATAAATATGCACATGTATAATATATATATAAACATATGTGAAAATATGGTCTTCTCGAGAGGCAGAAAAAGGAATAAATCAACACAAGGCACAGAAACACATGTATAATCAGATGGAGCAGCCACCTTAGGGACAAGGTGTTTCAAATCCCACTCTACAAAACCATCTAATTAAAAGAACATTTTAATACTCGATTTTGCTCTTCTTTGTAAGCACTTTCTCCCTTCTGTTTGTTTTCTTTCCTAAAGTCACAGCAAGGGCTGTTCTGAGCCCCCAGTTGATCTAAGCTGCTTGGTGCATGCCCAGACAGCAAGAAAATGGTTTCTCTGGCAACAGGAATTATGTGAAATCTCTATGTGTCCTCCCCCATCCTCCATCTGATTCCTATTCACTTAAGCTGTTCACATATAGACAACAATGAGGCATTGGAACTCTAATGAGCAATTCAAATTTATTGAGCTAACTCATGGAGGCGGACACTGTGAGCATCCTCATTTCCTGTGTACCAAGGGACAGGGCACATTGCTCTATGTTATCTGTGTTATTCAAGAAGCATGCACTGTCAGCAAACAGTCTAAACCAGATAAAATCAGATAAATATCAAAAATATGAAGCATATATGGAATTTATTTCTATCATGCTAGAAGGGAAATACAAAGGCTTTCAGGAGCTAAACGTTCAGCTTTGAATTTTCCAAAGATGCTGAGGCATGGAGGTCACATGGATTCAAAATAGCCTCACCTTATGTCTGGAACCCAGGAGGGAATGGCAAGAGCTTTGATTAAATTGCTTCAAATGTCAGCTTTTTTATTTCTAGGAAATGATGCTGTCTCCCCATGACTTCTTTGGTTTTATGATCATATATTTAACCTGCTCAAAATTAAAGACTTTCGGCCACCAAAAGCAATAGTAAATGCCTCTTTACAGAAGTTCTTAACCTCAATCTATATGGTATATAGCATTTAAATAACAACTCATTAAAGACCTGTTTTAAATATTTAAACTCTAACTTTCAGTTAAACCTCTGAAGAAACAGTGAGCAGAATGATTAGCTTAATGGCACAAATATAATGAGTATTTAACAAAAAGCATAGGAGAAAGATTGAAGCAAAAGACAAAGGTGAAAGTGAAATAATGGTAGTAATAAAAACAACTACTTCATTTTTATAGTCAATCCTTAGATAATAAGAATATATTGTCTTAGAAGATAATTCTAAAATCTGAAATAACTGTGGTTTTTCTAGGACACAAATATAGCCAATAAGGAAAGCCAAAACTTGGAGAATAAATACAAAATATAAATCCTACACAGAAGAAAAGCCTACTGAAGCCATAACATTTGGAATTTTGAATTCTGTCACAGAGCTTTCAGGAAAAGAATATCTTGGAATCAAAATTTTATTCCAATTGGAAAACAGGGACTCAAACCTTCTACATACATGAAAACCAATTGCCCTTTAACTAATAAATCAAATAATCTGAGACTAGGGCCTTGTGTATTTAGCGACTGCTTACTCCAAAAAGAAACTATTCCTGTGATTCTCTGTGAGTAATAAGTCAGGAGTCACAGACGTTTTTCCGAGAACTTTGGAGCTCTGATTTGGAGCCCTTTCACCACAGAAGTATCTTTCAATTCTGAGTTTTACTTAAATTTACTCATTTAATTCCACCCCTCCTTGTCCCAGGTAAAGTTGAGATGGCTTGCAATTGCAGTGTGCATGTATGTTGATCCCTGAAAACAATGTTCTTTTGAAAGAGAAAATTGTCTAAGAGTTTGAAAATATCTTGATAAATGTGCTTGTGGTGGAATATGAGTCTGAGAACATGTATTCATAGGAGAGAAATTAGTAGAAGGCAGCAAAATTTTTCCTAAATTAGAAATTAATGAGAATTTAGGAGGTGGAGGGCAATAAAGAAAGGAAAAGAACAAATC
This sequence comes from Lyroderma lyra, assembly GCA_004026885.1. Lineage (NCBI taxonomy): Eukaryota > Metazoa > Chordata > Mammalia > Chiroptera > Megadermatidae > Lyroderma > Lyroderma lyra. The sequence goes on from PVJL010001310.1 coordinate 190,932, forward strand.
AGGATGGTCCTTAAGATAGATGAAAACAATGCAAACCATGGGACATCTAATATTCAAATTTAAGTTGTTGGTGTGCGTCTTTCCCATAATCTAAGAAAGAGTGCTACACTCACATTAATGAGCACATTTATTTTTACAAAACTATGCAATCAAACAGACTGATTTCCAGATTTGGGTATATACCATAGCAGACACAGAGGAGAAAACAAAAAAATGTTCCAGAGTGATTGGAGACAAAAGGGACCGCAAGGATGCAAGACTTGCTGAGAGTTTAGAGAAATCTTCAGAAGAGTATTGGGCTTTCCACTGGGGCATGGAATAGGAGTGAAAGCCAGTCTTATTTAGAACTTAAAGGGCAAGAGGACCTCAGATGACATATGGATTATGCTAATACACACACACACACACACACACACACACACACACACACGGTAAAACATTACAAATGTTAACATTAGAAATAGGGAAAATATACAATTGAATAGGCGTTCAAGATCTGGGGGGAAAATGTCATCTGTATCAATGGACTATGTACTGTTGAGTAATGTTAAGATTAGTGGACAAGTTCAGGACCTCACCATGGTGAATCACTGTTACAAGTTTCCATAATCTTTTCTAAATCACTTTGATATGAATCATGTACTTTCTGAAGCTTTCCACATAAATTCCATGTGGTTTAGTCTAGTGGTTGAAACTACCTGAGCACTAATATTCTCCCTTTTTTCTGTAAATTTTGAATAGTAGTATCTATTCATAAACATAAATAATAATGGCTAATTTTAAATTAGTGCATACTATATGTCAAGCCCAGTTTTACTGCTATTATTTACTTTATTCTTAATACAATCCTTTGAAGTAGTATTACTCTAGTTGTATAAATCAAGAAATTAAGGCTAGCAGAATTTAAATAACTTTTCTGAACACAAAGCTTATGTGTAGTGAAGCCATTTGAATGCCCCAATGGTACTGACAGTAGTAATATTGGTAAATAGAGAAAAAGTCAGTTTTCACTCTAATTTTCTATTATTAACTTGATATTCCACAATAAGTGAGCTCAAGATAACTTGGTAATAATGAATCCTCTGTAAGAGTTCATTCTAGTCATTCTGCATATTTTTCACAATTTCCTCATTTCTTTTGACAAGGGTGGAAGGCCTTGCTCATTCATCATCATTAGTTTAACCCTTAACAGAGAACCATGTTAATCCATGCTTATTAATGAATAGAAGATCATGGAAACCTGATTCCTGCCGAGGCATCAAACCTATTCCTAAAATAAAAAACTTTTAGCAGTTTTTTCAGATTGATTATGGACTCAGGAGGAAATACTACTACATATGCCCAAAGTAAGGTGAGACTGTTTACAATTTCATTAGCCATACCAAGTAGGAGAACCTGCAGCCGATCTCAGCACTTTGGCCCGTAGAGGGGCCAGTGCGGGCATGGAGCTGATGGTGACACTGTCCAAGAATGGTATAGTATGACCAGATCTGGAAGATGCAACCCTTGCAGTGCCACTATTCTTTCATGCTCTGAACTTATGTCGCCATTTGACAAAGTTAGACTAACAATTTAATAAGAGATGTGTTCATGTACGGGGAAGCAGACTCAGCATCACATACACCATATGCTTGTTTCTATGAAAGCAGAATAAATATCTAAATTTACCTAAAAAATATTTCTGCTTCCAATTTTCCAACAGTCTGGAGATCCAATTTCCCTGCATCTATTATGTGAAGCAATTGGTAAGAAAATGTTAAAACCACAGGTAAGATTGTATATAAATCCAAAATCTTACCTTTGGTTTTAACATGAGTTCTATAGTCTAATATATTAAACATTTAAAATCGGGCAATTGCTAAATGTGTAAATAGAATAATACATAAATATTTTTTCTAGCATAAAAGCTTAAGCTCCTCAAATTGCTTTTAGTTAGTTTGGAAGAAAAAATAAAAAAGAACAATAACTGACTTTCAAATGACATAAGTGTGTTAGCAGGCTTCATATGACCATACTCTCCAAAGGTATATAAAAGACAAATTGGCACCAGTATCTATTATGAAAAAGAAGGAGTGAGTGGTAGGAAAAAAATTAAGTTAAATAGTATCATTTAAATACAATTACTACAGTGTGCTGTGGTTCACATAGGATCTTGCAACAAGAAAATAACCAAGGTGTAACATTCCAATTTTTTTTTTTTACTTTCATAGACAAAGTTTGTCACAACAGCTTGGGATCTTGCTGTTGCTAACTATAGCTCTTACTATGCATTAGACTTGTGTCATCCAAACAGGTATTTGCAATATGAGTGTCCTTTCTGTGTTACTATCAATAGTTCCATTATAGGGGACTTACTCTCCGAAGACACAGTTCTTGTGAACAGAATTTAATTTGGACTATTGTTTCTAAGTAGTAGACATTAGTGACTATTCTCTCAACATAAATAAAAATATGCAAAAGTGATAAACTCCAATTTAATATGTGCACTGTATTTTCACTATATATAATTGTTCAACTATAATTTTAATTATTATAAATATTTAGTTAAACCTACTCAGTTACCTATTACTAACCAAGAACTCATAAGCCTTATGAAATACATCAAGTGGTTTCATTTCCACATTTTCAAAAATTGTGTCATTATAATACCATGGTTAGATGAGATTTTTTAAAATGGAGATGCTATTAATATCTCTGATGTAAATATGTCAACATATTTCTAATTGACTGTATGTATAGTCATAAATAAATTATGCCTTTTTGAGTAAGATAAAGCTATAGACCACATTTGGAAAAACAGTGGTAACAGATGATAAATATAATGTTATTTTCCTTTAAATTATACATGGAAATAGATAACAGTGATTGGGTGCTTTGCATGTGCTAATTACACACATTTTATGTGTATTATTAATAACTCATTTAATCCATTTAGCAAAGATACCTATGACATTGGAATTGTTACTGTGGAACAGAATAGCTCCAATATGGAAGAGATACAGAGAGGTTAATTAACACGCTCCTAGACACAGCCAGGAAGTGCTAAAAGTGGGATTTACATGTAAGCAGTCCAGTTCTAGAATCAGTCTCTTATACCACTGTTTGCATAGCTTATTTAGATATACATAACATAATTTAGAGAATATTATGCATAATGTATCACAATAATATTTTCCTTTTAAATAACTGAGACCGTGGAAAATGGTCCAGTTTGTTCAACAGAACACCAAATACAAAGCAGTTCATGAATGTACAGCTGCCATGGGAAAACAAAATGTTTCTGAATCACTTGTGCCCTAGGGAAACTGCGTGTCGTTTTATTCAAAGTCTAAGGAGCTTAATTTCTAAAGGATAAGATGAAAAAACAGTCATCTGTTTCCTCATCAGAAAATCAAACAATCAACTTTATTCTCAAAAGTAAGGAAGATCACATAGATACCTCTTTCTAACCTGTGGCTCCCGAAAGGATAGAAAATAGCAGGTATGATGATTAGTTCATTAAATTGCTCCTTATGGGAAAATTCTGTGATTTAAGACAAGACAGTATATAAAGTATGTTTGCTGGCTGAAAATCTGAAATGGAGATGCAGGGCCTATTCATTTTTCTGTTAGAGTTTAACTAAAATTCTTTGGAAGAAATAGTTGGAGCTATTGTTTTAAAAAGTTATTATTTGTCATTACCTTTTATTAAGCACTTACACAAATACTTAAAGCAATATTACATTAATCAAGAAAGAGAATATAAAATCTGTATATTCTATTTACATTTTTACTCTTGTCCATACTGCACCAGATCCTCCTCATTGCTGAGTTCTTTAATAATAAAGTGAGTATTTGTATAATCTCTTTTAGGTTTCCTAAGCAGTGATGTACAAAATTATATACCCATGGTTAAGAGAAATAATACCCCTCAATATCTAGCTGGCTATCAGAGAGTGACCAAAGTATCCTAAGAATTAATTTCAAATAATCCTAATGATATTTGTACATCCTTTTTTGAAAAAAATTACTAATATATCTATGCTTTAAGTTACCTTATTAATAGCATATATGCCACATATTTGGGTTAGATAAATACTTTATTTTAGAAAAAGATAAATATCTGCTTATTACAGAGGCAGATCCCAGCTGGACATATGATTTGAAATGAACATTCTGAAATCTTAAAATATTCAGTGTTCCATTTATTCTGGTTTTCCAACATCTTGAATCATAAGAAATCTGAAAAGAACTGTAAGGAAGGTGCTCTAAGAAAGTCACTAATATGGTACAGTTTTACTAAGGAACTGATCATACTAACACTAAAGAGTTAATCTGGTCCTAGACAAGTTTTTTCAGCTAGCACCCTCTGAGTATTAGAGTTTGCAAGTCTAAATTATTTACATGTATTTGGACAAATGAACACAAGAATTTTTATTCAAAACAAGAGAAAAATGTGAGATAGATTGAAATAATATCCTGAAATTAGAATCAAGAATTTAAATCAAATAGTTGACATTAAAAAAACCAAAACTACATTTTTTTATATTTTAATAAAATATACCATATAATTGATTATTATTTTAGATAATAACACTATTTAGATAATAACACAATAATTTTATTTCTAAAATAAATCTTGGTCCAAGGAAATATTTATATGTAATTAACTTCAGTATAAGAAATGACTCTTTGTTTAAAATGAAGATTTAATACAATTTTCTTTAACAACTATAGCTCATTCTGCTCTTAAGATATGTAATTCATTATCTCATTTCAATGTACTGTTTAATCTAGTAAATGTGGCAAATAGTAGTAATGATATAGAAATAAAACACTGTGGAGCCGATGCAGCCACTGAGGGGCAGCGGCCACAGCTCAGCACTACCCCGTGGCCATAGGCCTCAACACGGGCCAAAAGATGACCAAGAAGGTGAGCAAGCCTAGTCACGGTCGTCGCCGCAGGAGCCCTACCAAGCACACCAAGTCCATGCAGGACGTGATTCGTGAGGTATGCGGCTTTGCCCCCTATGAGCAGCGTGCTGTGGAGCTGCTCATGGTCTCTAAGGACAAGCGAGCCCCAGAATTCATCAAGAAAAGGGTGGGGGGTCACATCCATGTCAAGAGGAAGAGAGGAGCTGAGTAATGACTTTGCCAGGAGGAACACAGCAACCAAGAAAGACTGAGCCCCATCTCCTCTGTTTACTAAAACCTTTCCAGAAACAAACAACAAATATATAAATAATAAGGAAATAAAACAATGTGGTTTTACAATCATAACGAATGACACACCAGTAAAACTAAAATTGGAACTATGGAGAGTTGATATATTTAGTCATGACAATATCAGGAGGTGATAACCCAACACGTTTTTTTTGTCATATTTCTGCATGGAAATGTATTTTAAAATAAGGTGGACCTAATATATAAAGACAAGAACACTTAGAATTTTGAGAGTATTTCTATAGTTGCCTCTTGTGCTCAAATGGTGCTAAATAAAGAACTAATGTCAAGGACACTATTTTCATTCTCATTGTAGTTATTTGTGTAAGACTACGAGTATAACCATAGAACTGTATGCCTTAGATCCTAACGTCAGAAAACCCCAAGAATTCTGACTTAATTTACAGGCACAATACAGCATCACAGTGGCAACACATCAGTCTTAATGTCAATTTAATTTATTGGTTAATAACTTAGGGAATTTAGGAAATGGGTTAAATTTAACATATACTTAAAACAGCTCCTGCTAAATGATTTGATTTATCATAAATAATATTAAGGACATTTAAAAATATGTGTTTCTTGGGCAATTTGTCTAAGAGTTTTTGAATTCTGTTTTGTGAGAATCCCTGGGGGAAGTCAAAGGCATTGCTTTTGTTTAGTAGGACTAACCAGGAGTACTCTCAAATAAGTTGTAGCTCTGCTTGTGCCACATAGCTTAATCATAGAATAATATAATCATGGAATTACTCATAGTTGGCTTATCTAGTTGAGCCCTCTTATATTAAAGAAAAGAAAAGAAAGACCCAGGAACATGTAAAAATGAATTACCAAAAAAACACTCAATAATGTAGCAAAAAGAACATTTTAAATAAAGCCCAGGCTGCCTGACTGCCAGGTTTTCAATTAAGCATTACAGTGATTGAGGAAGTAACCATACTTAGAAATTCATAATTAATCTTTTAAGTGATTTCCTAATATTATTACAATCTTTCTCACATTTTTCTTCTTTGAAGAAAAATCAAGTTGATGATTCTCATCTGTCAATATATATTAATATGTTTATGAGTTAGACATGAATTCTAATGCTCATTGGTACCAGCTAATGAAATGTATTCATTCATTTTCTTTAATCAACCAATATGGATGATTTAATAAATTTGAGGAGCATTTGTGATGCAGAAGCATTTATTTTGATGGTAAAGTTATGAACCTCCTCTCAGAAGGCTCACATAAGGTATACAAACAAATAATGGTGGTGAAAGGGAACAATTAAATATACCTAAAGAAAAGAAACATTAAGTGTCACTTGTGAATTCAGAAACATAGAGTTGTAGTTCAAAAACTTGATGTGCATAAGATGCATGTGTGAAACTTGTTAAAAATGCAGATTTCTTGCCCTCATCTTTAAAAAAATAGGTCTGACAGGCCTGGGCGGAGACCTGAAGATCTGCACATTTAATGAGAACCAAAAGTGATTTTGACATCAGCATGCTTCTGAGCTCACATTGTGAAATGTCGATAAGGGACTGCTTCAAGGTGTGAGAAGCAATGACCATATCATAAAGGATGTAGTATTTGAGATGTTTCTAGAAAACTGGGTAATATTTGAGTATGTGGAGATGGGGTGGGGGTGGGGGGCAATTAAGAAGGGGGAAGAGAATAAGTAAAAGCACCAGAACAAGGAACTGCAGAGGGAGTTAGGAAATAGTGGCCTAAACTAGCTGACATTAAGAATGTGAGAGTATTGTGAGAGATGACTGTAGGGTAGGGGGAAATTGATTAGGGTCAGGAGTGTCAAACCAAGGAGCACTGATTTTTTCTAAAACGTGATAGAAAGTTTCTAAAGGTTTCTCAGCAGGTAAAAGCTTAATTCATTGTGGGGGTGGTATTTGGGAGAAATGGAGTTAAAGCCATAGGAGGAGATAAGGTGGCCAAGGAAAGCAAAATAGAACAAGGTGGAGTGTCTATGTTTTGCCTAGAGAAAGAGGAGACCAAGAAGGAAAACAGGAGTGATAGATAATTAGAGAAGTAATGAAGGGGAAGTATCTCAAAGAACAGGAGGCTTGGATCAGGGGCATAGCCTAGTGGCATGCAGGAGAAGAGGGTGTAGAATCAGCCCATTGTTTAGGGGCATCACGTTCTGTCTTCAGGCTTCTGGGTGTAGGTTCAAAAAAGGCCTCGTTGCCATATTTATATTCTGCACAGACTGAAGACTGAAAACAGCAATGGGGTTTTACTGAAGGATGATATTTGATGAGAGTTAGATGAAAGAGCATGAAGAGAACGATAACCTATAATGGTAACGTAATTGTAGATGGCAGGAAGGTGAGGAGTGAAGATTTCAGAGTGCCCAGTAATGGTAGAAACAAGAAAGGGCAGGAAATTGATGGGGGAGTTTTACAGAACTCAACAATCGGAAAATTAGTATAAAAGTATGGGAGCCGTTTTTTAGTTTTTAGAGTCCTCCATCCTGGTTCTTGGTTCTTTTGGTCCCATTAAGAAGTGAGAAGAAAGGAAGCCTGATCAGAAAAGCATCTTTGAGGTGCTAGGTGACTGTTAGAAATGCTTCCATCGCACGTAATGTGCCCTGTAAATCAATTCTAGCACTCTGCCATTCACCCTGAGATATGGCAACACGCTCCCAGCTGGTCCAGGGGAGGTCACTCACTTTTGGCGTTTCAACTAATGCACTCATGTAAAATGTGGATCATAGTACTTGTCACTTAAGCCTTCTTCGTTTAGGAGACTGTGACAAGAATCAGTGAGACAGCGACTCTAGAGAATCTTGAGCAAATTGGAGAGGAGTGACCTAAGTGCCAAGTAATTTCTTGCTTTTCATATTCAGCCAGGTTTCTTGAAATGTTAAAAGAAACGAAATATCAGCGGCTTTAAGAATAAAAAAAATGGCTATTAGGACATGACTATAAAATTATTTTCTCAACTATATTTTTATATTAAAAACAACATAGTTTTTTCTACAAAAAAAATGTCTTTTATGAAGAAAGTCTGACTAAATTTCTAAAAATGTATGGTAGCTAGTTAACAATTTACTGCTGTTTCAGACTGTTAATTCTTGTGGCTCTTAGGGACCAAGAATTCACATAAATTATATGTGAATCCAAAGATGAACTAATAGACTTAAAAATGGCTCATGCTTGAATATAGGTTTCTGAGTTCTAAAAAATTACTTTAGAACAATTTTGATCTTAAAGCTTTGAAGAAATCAAGTTTCTGTTATGTTATATATGCTCCTTTTCTAGACCTCTCATTGCTCTTTTTAAAAAGTGCCTATCATGGCACATATAACATTAATTTCACAACTGTCTATTGGTCACTGACCACGTGCCAGGCACTACACTGAATGTTGGAGATAAAGAGTTAAATGAGACACTTTCTTCCCTTAGAGGCTAGACACAGCCCTTGGCTTTGTTGTGGTCCTTACTGAAGAGTTTGTTAGACCCCAAGGTCCCCAGCCCTCCCTATATTTTGCCTCCACTGTAATAATTTTTTGTTGCATTAGACATATCTGGATATAATTGGTTCTGTGTAGTCACATGGTATCTCCCCTCCATCAGTCTTGACCTTGCACACAGACACCCACTGTTCAGATGTTCGGTTCAAAGTGTGCTGTCACTGAATTCTTAACAGGGGAAAAAGTTCCTCCAATTGAAATTCACAGATGAACATGAACTGTTTATGGTGATCAATCAGTGTGTGGATGTGAGGACAGTAAGATGCTGGGCGAGGCGGTTCAAAGGTGGAGGAGAGGGGCACGCAGATTTGAGTGACAGACTATGAAGTGGAAGGTCTGTGACTGCAAGTGATCAGCTTCATCAAGAGAGGTGGAGGAGTTCCCTGGTGGTGCAGTGGCTTAAGGCTCCATTGCTGGCGCTGTCAGCGCTGCGGCCTGGGTTTGATTCCTGGCCAGGGAGCTACCCACATACAAAAAAAAAAAGAGAGAGGTGGAAATTGTCACATCAAATGAAAAAAAATTGCTGGTAAACTAGGAATTTTTAAAGAGAAAGTGGGGCAGGCACATTGTTAGCGTTCTTGGATTTTGCAAAGTTTATGCTAGGTGGGTACCGTGCATGCTGTCTGATGAAATGAAAGCTGAAAGAGTTGGCATTTCTTGGGAACTCCTGGAATGTTGAGAAAAAGAAGGTGAGGACTTCCTAAAGCTCATTACAGGTGATGATACTTGGATCCATCATTAGGACCTCCAAAACAAAAGTCCATGGAATACTGTCATAAGGAATCATCTCAGCTGAAAAAACGCCAAACTCAGGCCTTGCATGAGAAGGTCATGTTGACGGATTTTTGGTCTGACTACTCTTTCATTTCATTACATTTTTCACCCAGTACATGAGATGTGTTTTGGGTGAAAAATGTAAGCAAGCATCCGTGTGTGCAAGGTCACGAATGATGGAGCGGAGACACCACGTGGCTACACAGAACCAGTTACATCCAGATACGTAACAAACAATATTACAGAAGAGGCAAAATTTACCACCCTGCCCTCGTATTATCCTGTTAATGTCTACACATGATTAAATCCCAAGGCTTTAATATAGGTTTCAAACAAATAGTGTTCAATGAGAGCTCATATTCCAGTTAGAAAAATAATTTGAATAGGGATAGACCTTATAGCAATCACCTTTCATAAGGTGGAAAAAGCCCCCAATATATTCTCTCATTATCTAACTTAATTTTTGGTTCATGTTATTTGTTTTGAAATAAATATAATAACTTGTTGCTAATACCACTTAACTGCTTCATCAGTATATAAAACAGCCCTTTTACATTCCAGATGGGTCATCTGAATCAAGACACAACTTATGACCTGGGCAGATTCTAATTTTACAAGGTACCTTAGGAATGATTCCACAACAACAAAACTAATTTTCAGAAATAACAGAAGAGATTATTGATAGTTTATAGTACTATTTCACATTTTCTATTGTGATTTCAGTTTTTTCAGTGTTTGTAAAATTAAATGTTATCAAAAGATGCAGAACAGGTTTAAAACTTTTGAGTATTACCGTTATTATTATATACCTCTAAATACTGTATTAAAATGTATTGTTGTCTCCATCTAATTTGAGCTAAAAAATTAGAAGCAATTAGATTCCTAAATCTTTCCTAAGCACCTGTATTTGACAAAACAATAATTCAAATGAAAATAAGAGGTAAAATAATAACATAAGCCGAATTACTAACAACCCCATATCATTTTCCTTAAATAGAAACTAGAGAAAAAAGAAAAAGGAAGAATAGAAATGAAGTGATTATTGGTCATTTATATCACTAGTCACATTTTAAAGTATAAAATGGTTTTTAAATTAAATACTGTAAGGAAAAATATTTCGGCTAAGTAATGAAGCAATCTAGAATACAGTTCTTAAAAGAATACAGTATAGTATGCTAATTCAGTTCAAATATGAATTTCAACTAAATTATAGTTGTATGAGATTGTTAAAATTATGAGTTGAATAAAAATGTAAAGATCTACACAATATACAGTAACTAATAATAGTTGACAAGAAATCACATTTTTTAGGCATCTTTATAAAATTCTAGTTTTTATTTTAACCTTTCTTAGGTGATTTTTTTGGGAAGTATACAGGTTAACTTTAAAATAATTCCTTTATCTTACAGAGATGAAGTGTTTTTGAGTATAATCCATGAGACATGATCAGTGCTTTCTGTATCAGCATGTGCTAGTGTACCTGTGTATCAGCAGTTTTTTTCTTTTTAGCATGACATTGACTTACTTTGGCTCAAATGAATTAATCTGGCAGAAATAACAGTTTGACAAGACAATGGGAATAGGGAAAAGAAAGCAATAGGAGAAAATATAGGCAGATGGAAGGAATGACAGAGGCATTTTATAAAGATTTGAACTGTCTGATTCTCTGTTCACACACACGTGTGTGTGTGTGTGTGTGTGTGTGAGAGAGAGAGAGAGAGAGAGAGAGAGAGAGAGAGAGAAGGTGGGTGAGCACCATGTGCTATGAGCTGTGATGGGGCTGGGACCATCTTATGCTGCAGCAATTACCTAGGTATACATCATTTGATCCTCAGCATCTGCAAATTTATAATACTTGAGAGCAGACTTTATTATACTCTAAGTGCCCATAGAGATACCACAGAATGTAATATAATCCTATTTATTACAGTGTGCCATGACTACAAGATCTGTTGGGGAAATCATGTGGTTGTTTATTAATGAAGAATTTTCATGGATGGAACTGCACAAATCAGTCTGTAAAATTAAAAAAGAAAACTGGCTTCTTATTTTAACATGTAATTAAAGTATACGAGGGCTGTCTGGAAAAAATCCAGCCATGAATGCCTCTTGTTTTCATATCACATGGCTAGACAGGTTCTGGATAGCCCTTACACATAGAAAATATGAAAATCATAATATAAATGATGTTGTGGAGTTTTGTTTTTGAGTTTAAATATGAGTGCTAGTACTTGGTCAAATGCTATAGAGTACAAACTTGACAAAAGATCAAATCATACTTGCTCCCAAACAGTAATCTTCAATAGAGTCTATACATTTGTTATCTTTGAGTTCATTGATTTGTTTATTGTACACATATTTGTTGAGAACTTAACATGGACCAGTCACTATTCTATGCTCTGGAGATATAGCTGAGAAGAAAACCAAGTCCCTGGCCACAAGAAGCTTATTGTCTAGTGATTGAGAGTTAAAAAGCATTAAATATTATAAAACCAGGTTGTGATAAGTGATAAGAAAAACAAAGTGATATAGATATAGTCAGGTATTGGGATAATAATGTGGCAATGCTACTTTTGGATATACTAGTTAGAAAAAGTCTAAGCAGGTGACAGCAGAATAAAGTTACAATTAAGTGCTATCTTACTTTGTTTCTGTGTTTAATGTACTCTTAAACTTGTGTGTGTATAAGTATAGCTCACTTGAGAATAATCTGTATTGAGGATGTTAATTTTCTGTAAGGTTCTAGCAAGAGCAATTGATGAATTAAAGAATTTAAATATTATATACAAGGTAAGTCAGCAAGATTAAATAATTTTTAAGATTATAAAATTAATATTAAATAGCCTTATTTTTAAATTTGCACTTGGGTATTCATCATTTCATTTAAAAGCATTTTTTGAGTATTGACCTAACCAGCACTAAAAGCAAGATACACAATGGCTCTTCTCTGTGGAATTCAAATTCTATTCATATGGTTGAGATAGATTCATCAAACACTTGTTTGCCTGGTGTCATTGTAGTTTAACTTAAAGATACCATTACTGGTTGTCCATAGTTCTCTGATCCTCTTTTATATGTTAAATAAATTCACCTTACTCCTAGTACTTTTTGTGAGGGTACAACTAGTTCATAGGCTTCTACCTATTGAAAAGTACAGAATGAGAGAATATTACTGATGTAGAGATTTGTAGCCATATCAATATCAGTCGTTTGTTATGATATTACACAGTATTTATAATGATATTAAACTATGATTTATTAAGTTTTAAAGTGTGTTAGATACTCTTACTCTATACATGCTGTACTATTTAACTTGTACCATAACTATGTTGGTCATATTTTACAGATGAGTAAAATACAGTTCAAAGAGGTGAAGTAACTTATTCAAGGTCATGTGATTCAAAGGAAGGAAGTTTGAATTCAAAGTCAGACTGGTCTAATGCTGATATACAAAACCATTGGACTACAATTTAAGAAAAACAAAAAGAGGCAGTTCCTGGTGGTGTAGTAGCTTAGGCTTCAGCGTTGTTAATGCTGTGCCTGGGTTCTATTCCCAGCCAGGGGACTACCCACATAAACAAACAAACAAACAAACAAAAAGAAAAACAAAAAGATTTATTTCCAAGATTTTGGGAAGTTAGATCAATTATAAAACTGAATTATAATATAATAGATTTGGGGTTCAGCAAATTTCCTCAAAGGGTTGGACTGGTTCTTAGACAGGAATAACATTAAACATAAGATATTCATCTATCTGATGAAACAAAAGGTCAATCAGGATGGAGCTGGGTTAGCTTTGAAATAATTCCAAAAGCACATATTGGTATAGCCCACTCAAGCATTAAGAGAGAAGACATCTTGGCCAATAGACTTATAGAATATTACAGTCTCACTCATTTATCATTCACTCAATGATATTTTTTGAATGCCTACTATATTCTAGATTCCATACTAGGTGCTAGGGATACAGCAGTAAACAAAATCTACAATGGCCCCCACTCTCAAAGAGATTCTATCTAGCAGAGATTTCTATACAGAGAGAATTCTAGATGGAGGTTTCAAACTATCTTTTTTTGTTTTTGTTTTTTGTTGTTATGTGGGTAGTTCCCTGGCTGGGAATTGAACCCAGGCCGCAGCATTGACAGTGCTGAAGCCTTAGCCATTACACCACCAGGGAACTCCTCAAACTATCTTTGATGCCAGTAAGTATTTGAATTACAGGACTCTTCTTAATCTGAACATATGTTGACCTAGTCATCATCTGACTATAATTGGATTTCTATGTAGATATTTTATAAGCAAATGTGCTGTCCTTGCCAACTAAGAATTCTGATCTATATTACAATGATCTATCTGGGGCAAATTAATGAACAGCTTGATTTATATGTCATAAAATCAATCTACTATGGGCAAACTGACAAAAATAAAGTTTAGAACTTTTGAGGTTGAGAAACAGACTTGGGTCCACTGTAAATTCACATTAAGGTGATGCCACCTTATGCAGCCTTCAGCGGGGATCCTCAGCCAGGCAGTGACATCTTCAACATTTCACTTGATCATTGCACTATTATATCTTAAATAAATTAAACCCAATTCAAGTTAGAAAATATGCACACTTTAGGATTTAAAAATGTTTGTTATTTAAAATAATTTAAACTTATGTGATTAGAAATATTCATAACTTCCTATTTTAGAAAAGTGTTCTGTGAACTCAGAATAATTTCTTAATGTAGATCTAGGATTTTTATCCCCACAGGTACCATCTTGCATAATATGAGCCATGATAAGTAAATTTCTCCCTGTTTTGATTTCCTCAAAGTAAGTTAATAATACTTTCCTAGCCAAAGTGTTCAACAGGAACTAATTCCACAAATCTGTGGTGTTGAGTGGGCCCTAAATAACTTTCTTCTAAGTCACTAATACTAAACCAGCCAACCAACCAATCAACAAACCAAATAAATAAATAAATAAATAAATAAATAAGGTATAACTGAAATCATAACCAGGAGGCTCTCCTAAAGGACATTTATATTATTCATTAATGATATGTCCTAATGCTTCATTTTTAGTGTTACACAATTGAAAAAAGAAACTTTTAATATACTGAATTTTAGAAATCATTGAGATAGTTAAGATGTAGGTAAGGGCATACTAAGTTCAATAACAAATGACGACATGAATGTGACCACATGTATTCCTCAGTAGGGTCAAGTTTTAAATCTATACATTAAAACAACAAAACTATGTAGTGTCATATAATTTTATGTAGAGCTCTCTGTACTAAAATATAGACGCACACGCACACACACACACACACACACACAATTAAATACTGTTGCAATGCAGAAGTAATAAGTAAAGGAACTATAAATAAGATGACAAAACCATAAGTTTATTAACTTTCTATTTGGCTTCCTCCCTTCTAAGTAGTAGAAAGATGTGTTCTACTGAAGCTTTTAAATACCCAAAGTTTTATAAATCCCTACAGAAAACACCTCAGAATCTTTACTTACACCTCAGCTTCCTCAGCAAAATAGCTTTCTGTTTAATACACATCTCCCTAAATTTCCATAAGTCAGCCAGTTTTTCTGTGTAAGAAAAATTTCTTCTTAAAAAGCTCTTTACAATGTTCTACAATCTATTTTCTCTCTAAACTCAACCTCCCAATTCATAACAAATTACTTCCTTTTAGTGAATCAGAAGTGCTGTTCTAATCTTTTTATGTGGCCTATTTTTTGAGCACTTACAAACAAAATAAAAGTGTATTTCTAGAGAATGAATGCTAAAAGGAAGAATTAGTTCAGGTAAACATGACATTAGAAACAGTGAAAGAATTAGAACTGTGTAAATTGCTTTTGAAAACTACTGCTATATCCTACGCCATCTGTATCCACTTTGTTGGTCATCAAAAGCTTATCTCTCTCTATTTGGTTTCTCTACTCTGGAATGCAGCATGAGAAAATTTTGAATAGGAAAGCAAGCTGTGAAAACAAATAAAGGGTTACATTCATTTCCAGACATTTGAAGGAAGCAATGAAATGGTGGCACAAAATTGAGTGGTGACTGAACAACATGATAATCCTCAAATCCCTAATATATACTAGCTGCTAGGAGTAAGAGGGTCCCATTGAAATCATATTTCTGTGCAAGTACTTTCTATCAAACCAGTATTAACAAAGGCTCTGGAGGTCATACATTTTCCAGCTTTATATTAAAGAATGCACTCCAGACATCATCAAATGCACAGATCTTGTGCCCTTATTATAATTCCTTATTGGTACCAGCCTCCAATTTTTGCTCCTTGAAAAATGTCAAGGAGACCACAGTGTACCTCTACATACTGGTTCTATGTTATTTGATCCTTTACATACCTAATTGTACCACGTGTGTGATCATGGATTTAAATAAGTTATTCTTCCAGTCTTTTGAGCTTGATATCCTTTAGATCTGGTAAAAACCATACACCTTTTCATCCATACATATATTCACACACAAAGTTTCTCATATATTTCAGGGGATTCATAGATCTCTAGAAGCTAATATGCCCTCCAGGTCAAGAGCACTTGCTTGAAGTGGAAAAGTGAAGGAACAATAGATATTTGGTATTGCTGAATTGAAAAATAAATTAACAGGCAAGCAATAAAACACACTGGTAGAAAAATTCTTAAAAGGCTTCTGTGTTTATCTTGTAGGAAGAGCACCTCAGTCATCTTTTTCTTGCTGTCACTTACATTGTCATCATCACCTAATGGTAGGTGGATCAACGCGAAAAGAGGCTTCTGTTTATTTCTCTAGGATTCAGACTGGCTCAGGGAGAATGGCCTACATTCCATCACCTAGCTTTTGAAAATTCTGAGCCCCAGATACGTCCTATGCAGACTGATTGCCAAACTAAAAAATTAGGACATGTAGTCTGACATCTTAGCTGTATTTAGGGAAACACTAGTACTCTCTAGGAAAGTCTGTGTTGGTCAGATACACCCCTTCTCTGATGGGTCTCCTCATCTCACCTAAAACTTCTCACTAACCAGTAACAAATAGCTCTGTAATTTTGTTTCTAATGTCTGCAATTTACTTTGATATGCATCAAGAAAAAAATGGATTGATGGAAGAATACAAGAAGGATGGGTTTTAGATATGTGATAAAGCAAATACAGTAAAATGTTAATGGTAGAATCTAGGTAGATTTTTACTGTAAAATCCTTCCAAACTTTTCAAAATGTTTGAAATTTTTAATAATAAAAATGTGAAGAAAATACATTGAAAAAAAGAAATGAAAATATCACAAATACTACACATCGTTAGCAGGGATTATAGCTGAGTGGTAGCATTATGGGTGTCTACTTTTTATTTTGGGGATTTATGATTTATCTGTATTCTTTAATTTTATACAAATAACTTTAAGGTAATAGATATTAATAATAACATGTTTTAGTACTTACAAATCAGACTGCCAAAAATTAGATCACCAGAGCAGAGGTTATTTTTGTTAGGGACTAAAACTGCATGAGCAAAGTAGGTGTGGGACTGTGTTTTTCTAGGGATTTGATTTATCTTTGAAGTTACCTGGGTGGGGGAGGAGGAAGAGCCTAAAGGGGTTGTATAAGGAAATGGTATAATGATATTAAAGTGTTTTTTTTAAATGAATTCTGAAAACAAAAGAATGAATTGGGATGGAAGAAGGGATCCAGAGTGTATATGAGGTTGATGAGGAAACACAGTAAACCCTTGTACCAAAACCTTCAGTAAATTTGGTCAGTTAACACAAGCCCACAGCACACACACAGCTACAGTTGCTTTACGTGAGCCTTTTAAATACACAATAACCCTAAAAATAGAGTCATGGAATCATTCTAGTACTGATTTGTCTTTCTGAGTTTCATGTTACTTTCCTAATTAAATAAATTCAGTGAAATTAATCATTTCTTTCAAGGAATAAAACACAGAGCAGTAGCATTAGAAAATAATATATATAATTTCTGCATTTCAGTAAGGATTTTTGCCCTTTTTTTTTTTTTTTTTTGTGGTATGTGGGTAGCTCCCTGGCTGGGAATCGAACCTGGGCCGCAGCGCTGACAGTGCCAGCTCCGAAGCCTTAAGCCACTACACCATCAGGGAACTCCTGATTTTTGCCCTTTTAATGTTGTGATATGCTTATTGTTAGAAGACCAGAAGACAAAATCAGTATTTATGTTATAACAATAAAACTGCTATTAAGGAAGTGATCACTTTTTATGCTTTTAGCCGTAGACTCTAGGTAACTATAAAACCAATTTCTTACCACTAAACAAGAAAAGTCTCCCTGTTCTACTGAAGTGCAAGTATAGAGGAAAAACCTTAAAACATAAAAAAAGGACATATTTTTATTTAATACAATGTTTCAACTGTCAGAGTCAAGTATCCTAAAATGGTAATTGACTGATAAGCAACAAAATAGCAAAGAACAATTGTATTTGTATTCTAAATCCATATACTGTCTCAGTAAATGTAAAATGCACAATAAATTCTAAACACAACAACATAAATGGATTGGGTCTATTTTCTTCATATCATTTAAGAACAACAATAGATAATACCATCTATTGCTTATGAATGAGAGTTTGGACAGTGTAATCAGAAGCAATAAGATAAAGACAACGAAATATGTTTGACAGACTATGATCCTTCAGAACAGTATCAAATAAACCAGCATGTGATCATTGCAGCTACACAGAGGTAAATGGAAGTTGATACCATCATTGGAATTTATTTCCCTTTCTTCTTACAATAGGTAGAAACTAGAATGTAAATGCAGACACCCAAATAACATCAGAAAAGCCTCTGAATGGACCAAGTTAGAAGGAAACACGAAAACTTGTCTAAGGAACCGGGAAGAAAGCAGTTGCCTGAAGAAGTCTATGTTCTTGACCTACTCAGCTAGCCATCAAGGCAAAATAAATTATAATATTAATTACATTTATGGCCTCAATTATTCAATTACCTTGTATTCATTCCCTTTCTCAAGAGAATTCTGAGTTCTTCCTATAAGGGTGAAATACATTTGACCACCCAGTATAACTTGCTTTAGACAACAGAATGAATTAGACATGTGACAGTTGCAAACCTAGTCTCAAAGGGCCTTGCATGTTTTCACTCTGTTTTGCAGTTTCGCCACTGCCACCAGAAGTACATGCCCAGCTCAGACTGTGGGTCCTAAGAAAGGAATGAGAAACATGTAGGACAGAGCTGTCTCAGCTAAGGTATGCCAATCAAGGACAGTGTAGAACAGAGCCCATGGTCAAACTATAGTTACATGCGTCTCCCAGCAGGTGCCAGCAGAATCACTGCACAACACCGGCCTAGTTCAACTGGACCTTGTGCATGTGTGAGAAATAATCGTTCTTTGCTGTATGCCACAGAGGTTTTGTGATGGTTACACATCAAAATTTGATACATAACTCCTCTGTTTCTAGTTTCCCTATCTTCCTAAGTAGAGGTTATTTTTTAAATGGCTCTTTGTTAAAGCTATACAAATCTATAACAATAAAATGTCCCAAATTTCCACTGCTTGTTTCAAAATGATTGGCAAAGAAATTCTTATCCATTATTCCACGTATAAATTGACCAACAGTTCTATGATTTTTAATTGATATTTTAAATGTGGTAAAAATTGCATATAATCTATGTGGAAGTAACTTATATTCTATTGTTTTACCTCTGTTAGAGAAAATTAAGTCACTACATTATTTGATGGCATCATATATGAGCAATCTCGATGAAAGACTTTAATAAAAGTGAGTATCTGCCAAGCTCCCTGTTTCATGCCCTTTTTGAGGAAACAATTGCAACAACTAACTAACCCATGATACAAAAGAAATAAACTTAAAACACCCTATAATTTTAATTTCTTTATGTAAAATACTCAACAAGCTCTAATTAACCTTCCAATTTTTTACTATGTTGGTCCAAGTTATCTTTTTAAATATTCCATAAAATACTTTTCTGGATAATACTTTGTAAAACAATTCATCATTAGGCAACTTATTAGAATGCAATGGTTTTCTTAGTTCCATCTTACAAATAATTCTTCAGAATTATCCAACACAGAGGACTGCAATTTTAGATGACTCACATCCTCATAGAACAAATCTTTGTAAAACACGCGGTCACTGATGATTGCCATTATGTGCTGGGAGAATTTCTACATAAATTCAGACATATTTAAGTGAAACCTGATTTCTCCTCTCTATAAATTTATAGATTTTAAATGTAATTATCTGAAATCACTGAGGAGAGTAGCTTCTTTTAAATCACTATTTCACTTAGCTTAATATTAGAAAGTTTGTTTCTAGTGTGCACAGTCAATAAATTGCAGGAGAAGGTGGACAAGATGTGTGTGTGTGGTAACAGGGACAATATAGGGTCTTTCTAAATATAACAAACTTTATTGATCATGTGTTCTGTACAGCAGAGACTTTTTTAAAATACAATTTTGAGTCAAAGTACTCAAGATCTGGGGGGTTCCCTGGTGGTGCAGTGGCTAGGCTTCGGCACTCTCACTGATCCCCGCTCAGGGAACCAACCAAATAAAAAAAAAAGAGTGCTCAAGATCTAATGGACACAACAGATATGCAAAACATTAATGATATAGATCCTTAAGTCAGTACAAAGTGAGGTAGAATTATACAATGATATACCATCCCACATACCCAAAAATATCAAATGTACTAATACCTTAAGAAGTATCACATACGCAGCTAAATGGATACTTAGACTATACTCTATGAAATTCTTTGAAAGTGACAAAATATATTAGTTTTCTAATTAATATCTAATCATAATTTGTTTTTCTGTAAAAGAAACTGCAGATACATTTTTAATTTAGATACTTATTCCAAAAGTAAGAATAACTAACATTACTTTAGAGAGGCTATAACTAAATGGAGATTCATATTAGAGAAAAAGGGGAACAGAAACTTATATTTTCTAAAGTCACATATTATCAGATTTAGATGTCAAAACAATCTTCAATGCATAAATTGTCCTTATTTGTATCAGTGAGAAAATTATCTGGAGGGGTTATAACCCCTGGTAGAGTAGTTATCAATGTATAGTCCACAGACCCCTAAAATCCCCAAGAATCTTTAAGGGAGCCTATGAAGTCAAAATAACTTTCATGGAAGTACTAATACATTATTTCCTTTCTTTTATATGTTGACATTTGCATTTTGGTTCAGAAGCAATGGTTGGTATTACTCTGCTATCTTATCACAAATCAATGCAGTGGCATTCAGCTGTACCAATTGTCATTGTATTCTTCACCACCAGGGATTTAGGAGGGAAAATGTAGTCTTTTAAGAATTTAAAGTCCTTGATTAAATGGTAAATATTTTTACATCACAATTCTTGAGTAAATATCTGTTCAATATTCTGTGTGATATAATGGGAAATGCACATAACTCCCTTTTGTCTCATACCAAAGTATGGTGGTTGTCTTAAAGAAAAGCATCTGTGCAATTATTTGAGTTGCAAGCTGAACTAACCATGTTCTGATGGATTACCATTTTTACTTGAAAGAACAAGTAACAGATAAACTATGATGACTCAGACTTGGGTACTTGGCAGACATTTTTTCAAACAAAGTAAGCCTGTTATGTTACTTTAAAGAAATCAACTGAAAAAGATTGCTGCCAATGAAGAATTTAGCTTTGGGCTAAAGTTAGAATTTTGGGAAGCTTCTATTAACCACTGTCAATTTGACCACTTCTCAAAATATACCGTCTTTTCTGATAGGATTGGTGGCGAAATTAATGACATGATTTTTATAATAAAAAGTGTCTACATTTAAAAGATCTGAATAATTCTATGAGACAGTGAGTAGTCATGATGTTATAAACTCATGCATGTATAAAGATTCATTGAAAGTATAGGTTATATCAATGGAATTCAATTTAAGTACAAAACGTTTATTGATATGATTTTCAATTCTGCATTGTAACTAACATTTAAGAAACTACTGCTTAGCAAATTTTGGTGCAATCATTAAAGAATATTGACAATTATCTAAGAAGTCATTAAAATATATCTTCCTTTCCCAATTACATATCTATGTCAGGACAGATTTTCCTCATATACTTCAACACTGTATCACGACAGATTGAATGCAGAAACAGATAAGAGAATCCAGGTATCTTCTATTAAATTAGACAATAAGTGATATGCAAAAATGTAAAAAAATGCATTTTTTATATTATTTTTTATTTTGGAAAATATATATTTTTCAGTAAAATTTCATATTTATATTTAAAAGTAATGAGTTACTGAACTGATATATATTTCTAAAATAATTCCATTTTAATTTCAAACAATAAATATTTACAAATATGTTACATTTTAAAATTTCTTTAGGGTCCTTAATAATTTAAGTAATATAAATGAGTCCTGAAACCAAAGCATCTGAGAACTGTTATTTTAGTGGTAATAGAAAATGTAATACCTGGAACCTCTTAATTTTTACTAGCCAATGTAACCCCAATAAATTTAACAATAAAAATAAAAGATTAAAAAAATGTATTAAAGCTCAGCTTAGTCTGATCCAAAGCCCATGGTTTTCCCACTTACCTGTAATACATGTCATTACAGATACACTACAGAGGTTTTCATTTCAAAGAAACAGAGGTATTATTCATGAAATATACCACAAGAAAAACTTTTGGAACCATAATGCTTTAATGCAATTTTAAATATATTTCAGATTTTTATAAACCATATAACATATGCATGACTCATATTTAAAATAACTTAAATGACATGTATTAGTATTATATTATTAAGTCACAGAGAACTAAAGCAATTTTCCTGATTTACCTGAAATGTGCTGCTTAGGAGGCTACATGGTTTTTCAAAAGACTGAGAATGTGGTATTACAGGAAAATTTAATCATGCTTTACAAATTCGTTCAATTTAATTATGAATTACCATACCCTTAAAATTTATTTTTCTACTATTTGATGCAATATTGTAAGTTGTTTTATTCAGGTAGGATATATGCACTTAGTCTTAATTCTATAGATATACATTTTTTTTAAAATTTTTTTTTATTGTTAGACTTATTGGGGTTATTGACATTGGTTAGCAAGAATTTCTTAGGTTCCAGGTGTACCACCTATTTGTTGCATTATAAGTTCACCACCCAGTGTAAGTTCTCTTTCCATCACCATATATTTGGCTCCCCCTCCCTCTTCTCCAACCCCATCCTTCTTCTCCCACTCTTCCCTCTTGCTTCCAGATAACCACTCAACTATTGACTATCTCCATGAGTTTTTGCTTGTTTGTTTCTTTTTCCTTTGTTGCTTTCAGTTCTATATTCCACATATGAATGAAGTTATATGGTTCTTGTTTTTTTCTGTCTGGCTTATTTCACTTAGCATGATAATCTCAAGGCTCATCAACTTCATTGCAAATGGCAATATTTTATCTTTTCTTATAGCTGAGTAATATTCCATTGTGTATATGTACCACAGATATACTTTTAATAGGGCAATTTATATCTTTTCAGGTAAAAACATCTGACTTGTTAAATAAGTCATATAGTATTTGTGCCCATGTTCTTATCATTAAGAATATTATCTTAATTTGCTAACAGATCATTAGTATTTCTGTCTCAATAAAATTGCTGGCTGGTATCAAATTTCAAAGGGTACATTTTATATATTGGTATGATTAAGGATGGTGTGATGAATTTAAAGAAAAATTTGCTCAGGTTTCATACCCAGTGAAATCTAAAAAGGATGTTCACGATGAAAAAAGGTAGTTCAAGTAGAAAGTTGTCTTTAACTTCATCAGAATATACAATAGACCTTTAATATTTATTTGACCAGTAAGGTAAATATTGAGAAAAAAATAGATGGTTGAGGAGTTCCCTGATGGTGTAGTGGCTTAAGGCTTCGTCGCTGGCACTGTCAGTGCTGCAGCCTGGGTTCGATTCCCAGTCAGGGAGCTACCCACATACCAAAAAGCAAAAAAAAAAAAAAACAAACAAAAAATAGATGGTTGAAATGTGCTATTGAAGGATGTTTTACATGGCTTAAAAATCTTCAGCTTGTAGATGAAAGCTTACGTATTTCGGGAGATGGTGGAGAAAGAAAAACAATAAGAAAGAAGAAAAGAAAAATAATATACTGCTATAGCAAAAGTGAATAGATAAAAATGAGAAACTATATAAAAATACAAAAGAAAAATAAGTAACTTATTAAAAGAACTATTGCATGTGCATAAGACTACTTAAAATAAAAACAAAAAGAAATTTAGATAGCACAAATGTAGAGAATCCAAGACACAGAAAATGAATTTGGACCATGCATGAAGAGATATTTAACTCAGCTGATCTAATTAATCAATATCTAGACCTCAAAGGGACTTCAAAAAGCACTGATTTTTTTTCAAGTATTAAATTTTCAACACAAGTGATTGCTTTTTTCCTCAATGAAATTATGTATGAAATCATAATCAATATAATAGAAGTAGAACTTCTGTTTCAGTTGAGGAGAGACTCTAGGTAGCCAGCTCTCTAGTCCCTAAATTCCTGACAAAAAAAATCTGGCAGCTGAAAAACACTGAACTTAAAAATGAGGATGTGTGGTGGTTGGGTTGGGAGTAGGAGTTGGTAGCCAGTGGCATGATGGGGCAAAGAGGGAGAAGTTTTAAGTGTCATCATGAAGGCAATAATAGAGTCATGTGTGTGTGGTGATTGAATGTGGTGTCACCACTGAAAGGAGAAATTTTTTCTGGATTCCCTGGGAAGGCTAGAGCTGTGAAATCAGACAGATCAACAGAGAAATCACAAATTACTTATGCAGTAGACACTGGTATATTATTGCACAAAAGGCAAAATCCCTAAATCTCCACCACCATATGAACTCTATTCGTTACAGTTTTCTAGTTTAAAGCAGCTTGTGTTGGTTTACAATTATTATCTAAGAATCATTTCAGGACATAAACAGTGTTTTCTTGGAAGATCCATGAAACATATTTCTTACTGTAATAAGTAGGTGCACACCTCTTCTGCAGTTGCTTTGGTTTTATTTACTATTCACTACAAATCAGTAAAACTAACTATAAACTTGAATAGGTTTTTCTCTTCATCTTGGTAATTAGAGTGGGACATGCAGCCCACTCTTGGTGAGAGTATATAACACATACAACAGTAAGAGTATATAACAGTATATTACATCTATCTTGATTACTAGGTTTATTCTTTGACATATTTTATTATCTTATCCTAGTTAATGTCTGACTTCACCTTTACCATTTAATTATAATTTGTGTTATCTTGTTACGATATATATCTTGTTATCTTTGTAGATTCCCTAAAACACTTTGGGAACAAAGTAGGATATCAATAAATGTATGATATTTTCATCTTGTTTTCTATAATAAATAGTAACAGTGAAGGTATACATGGCTATCCTGAAAAAAATCAAGGCACAAATGCCTCTATTTTTCTTGTCACATGGCTAGATACTTTGCAGGCAGCCTTCATATATATTCGAAAACAGTTTTTAAATTCTAGAACATTCAGAATCTCTAATCATAGTATTATCTTCCATCATATACAAAAATGATGATACTTATGAATCAGTGCAGATCCTTTATTCTGCCTGGTTGCCTCATATAAATGACAGCACACATATGTGAAATTACTGGTAGTTTTAGGTATGTAATCTGTAGCCTTAGAAAAGAGGAAAACCAGCTGGCTTCTAAAGACTTATGCTCAGAAATTTGACTCAGAATTTGTCATCATTGAGACCCATCAATTAAGAAAATCAAGGTGGATTCATTTTGCTCAATTGCTGAACACAGTACACTTAATTATGTTCTTTATCTGAGTAAATGAGCATCCTAAAATTCATTGTACTTTTTAATGACTTTAGGATGCTCATTTACTCAGGTAAAGAACACAATATAGTGAAAGCAAGCAGAGAAAGAACTTCCAAAAGTTTATCTTACTTGTATTATATATTTATGTCATAAGATGATATTATAATTATCATAATAATATTTCATACCTGCATCAATAAAAGTTTATTCTCAAGAACAGATCTTGGAAGTAGAAATTAAGGCAATAATGCAATTCAATTCAGACAGATAGTAGTTAACAGGAAGTTGGGCTACTTAACAAACATGGAAAAAATACCATTTGTAGCATGTTGGGCCACGATTTGAAGATAGATAAAGTCAATGTACATGTGAAACTAATAATGAAAAAATAAATTTTAAAAAGGCAATAAATGTAGCCATTTCCATTCAATAATTTATAATTTGATTGAAGGGGAGCCTATATATATATAAATAGTAATTATAACATGACAAATTTTTCATTAAGTCACAGAAAAGGTCCAAGTTACTGGAATTCAGGTGAAACTTTTTCTTGCTGGGTGATTTGAGAGGCTTTATGGAAAAGGCAACATTTAATGGATTGAAAGAAAAGAAAGAATTTGATGCGAGTGGAGTAACAATTTCAAGTAAAAGGAAAAGATTTTTACAAAGGCACAGGAATTGCCTATTTTAGCTAAAGAAGAGGCCTCTTTTGGAGGAATAGAAAAAAATCAGTTAAAATAAAAAATAATAATAAAATAAAGGCCAGATTATAAAAAACTTTGGAGGCTGGAGGAAAGAACACCTGAGCTATAATTTACTGACACTGAATGACTCTGATATATCAATTCAAGATTTGGTGGTTTTAGGGGGTTCCCTAGTGGTGTAATGGCTAGGTTTCAGTGCTCTCAATGCTGTGGCCTGGGTTCGAATCCCAGGCAGGGAACTACCTCACCCCCCACCGCCCCAAAAAAAAAGAGAAGAAGAAAGATTTTGTGGTTTTATTTGAAAATACAGTATAAATTTATAAAAGAAGGTAGTGACTCCTCATTCTATTGTCATTCAATAATAAATGGTATCGATAGAACCTTGCTAACTAGTAAGGCTCCAGTGTTAGCAGAAATAGGTTCAAATCTTAGCTTTGGTTCCTGACTTCAGAAAAGTTATTTAACTTCTGTGTACCTCACTTTCATCATCTCTAAAACAGGATTACTAATTGTACACTAGGGTTGTTCAGAATTAAATCAAATAATGCAGATAAAGCAAAATACCTGGTACCACGTAAGTTCATTATGTGATTATATACACATTGACACCAACATACTTATAAACACAAAAATGTTACCTATGAGTATAATTTGTTACTTATTTTCATAGCCATGCCAAGGAGAGAACCACAAATTTTACCTTATCACAAAGTATTTTCTCTAATTGCTGATCAAAGGATAGTAATTAGGACCCGGAAAAAAAATCTGTGGTAACCGCATTGCTGAGAAAAATACATGTAGAAATTAGAAAGCATTTATGATACAGAGAAATCAAAATAAATGAATAAATGATTAGCAAATAAATAAAATAAAACAAGCCCTTTCACTGACCAAAGACCTTTCCAAGCCTACCTAGACAATCTCTCTATGCCTTATTTGCTAGTGCATAAGGAGGAATTATGTCACAAAAAGATGTCTAAAAACATTATCCAGCCCATCTCTCTTCTCCAGCTGCAACCAAATTGACACAAGGGAGATTCATGGAATTCCTCTTGCATTGATTTTTAAAACCTAAAAAGAAATTGATTATTCAGTAACCTTTTCCAAGGTTCAATGGCCCACTAGGTCAGAAAATCCTTCCTCACTGCCACATAAATCCCTCTTACCTGTCTGACCATGTTTTGATCTTAGTTTTTTTAGAAAGTATCAGGTACTAAATTTTTAAAAATCTTGGGAGTTCCCTGATGGTGTAGTGGCTTAAGGCATCGGCGCTGGTGCTGTCAGCGCTGCGGCCTGGGTTCGATTCCCAGCCAGGGAGCTACCCACATACCAAAAAGCAAAAAAAAAAAAAAAAATTTTAAATCAATTTAACAAACAGGCAATATTCAGTAATTTCCCTTTGGCCTGTATAATTTTCTTATAAAATTCCAAGCCATCTCTCTTTTTCTTTTCATATCTCTTAAGGAAGAATAATTTATTTACTCACAGTTTGAATGAAGATATAGTTACAGATTGTATTTTTCAAAGATGGCCAAAATAGTAACTCCCATCTCAGATGTTCTAGAATGTTGCCTCTCATAGATGAGATTAAATCTAATTCTGTGGGGGGTTCCCTGGTGGTGTAGTGGCTAGGCTTTGGCGCTGTCACTACCACGGCCTGGGCTCGATCCCCACTCAGGGAACAAAACCAGCCCCCTCCCCCCCAAAACAATCTAATTCTGTGATGTGAAGGGGAAAATTTCTTCAATTATAAATTGGTGTTTAATGGATACATTTTTCTTATTTTAAGTAATTTTTGTGTCACTATCATATTCTGCAAGGAAAGAATGATCTTGCTTATACTTTTTAAAACATAGGAGTGAACTGGTTTTAAAACTTTTAAACAATTTTGTGATATAAGCATAGTCCTTTTGGATAGGAGCTACTAGTAAAAACACTCATAATAATTGTAGCTTTCTTTTATTGTGCACTTACAATGTGTTGGTTGAGTGTTTTCCCAGGCACTTATACTGATAATTAGAGATAATATAGCTTACCATGTACCAGGACCACTCTGGTATTTAAGATACATTACATATTTAATCATCACTACAACTTAGGAGCAAGATACTTATACTGTCCTCATTTTACCCAGGAGGAAAAAAAGCGCAGTCAACCAACGTGTAAGCAGTTGAGCCAAGATTAAAACCCAGACTCTCTGACGCCAGAGCTTTAAGGATACTTTTCTTCGCAGGCACGCTGCATAATAATCCTACTAGTTTGTTATTTCAGGCCCATTTTACACGTAAGTAAAATGAAGATCAAGTCAAGATTGCTCCAAAATTCTCATGGCTGCTGAGTGCTGGAACTAGATACGAACCTGTTTGAATGCAAAGCCTCTGTATTTCCCATAGTACAAGTGAAAGAGCCTATGAGGAAAACTGAGAGTGGAGGGCTAAATCTCCGGCCCCTCCAGATGAAGTAAGCCTTCTGTTCCCAATTCTGCACTCTCCCTGTTCTGTGAGACAGCTTCTGGAGACCTATGTGGCACATCCTTCACACATTACAGCTAGGTGTGTGTTTCCTAGTCATTAAAATATAGCTGACCTTGATACAAAGAAACTTTCTCTCCAGAGGATTTGGTAACTTTTGTCTTGTTCAATATTCTGGTCCTAAAGCCTGTACACTTAAGAGTTAATCAATCAGGCTCAGATTTGGTAATTAATCATAAGAACACTGGTAATAAAAATAAGTTGTCCATTTAATTGGTGCTGTTTTCCCTATCTTTGTTTCGTTGTTAATGACCACTTGCTAACTCTCTTATTTCAAGAAGTGACTACCAACAGTATTTTGGTATCTAGAAAGTTGTTTGATATTCCACTCTCTTTTTTTTTAATATTGCTTTATTCCCCTTGTCCTATTTTATTGGTGCTTAGTGCTGTCACTTAACATGATTCTCAACATATCTCATCCGTAGTCACCTGTTGAACAGAAAGAAATTACTTTATTTTCAAGAGTATTACTTGTAGCTCCTAAGTTCATATCCTTTATATCAGAAATATTTCTTCCACATACCATCTGGGCTGAGCTAACCTGTAGAAACCAACAATGATCTCAACCCTGTCATATAAATCAAATCTGTCAAAACAATTTTAAAAAACTGTGAGCTTCACTCTGTCATAGTTAAATGATCCCTTTTACCCACTGCTAAAAATATTACATGCCTTCTGACTTGTTTAATTGTTCTCTAGGAGTAATTTTGTAGACTGTCATTGTCACTTTAAGTTTTCGAAGAGCCAGCTCCCAAGCAGAAGCTGAAATGATGAAGCTCAAAAGATTAGCATACAAACCCACAGAGGGCAGTACCAAAACTGCTGAAGCGCCATAGTGCTTCATATCCAGCTCGAAGATTGAAACTCCCAGTTACCTCCCACAAGCTCCACCCTTTCTGAGAATCTTCTTCCAGGACAAAGTATCAACTTCTTGTGTGCTCAGTTACAGGAGCTTACACACCCTGAGGTTAATTTCTGTCTGGATCACGCTCCATGGCTTTACTCAGTCTAAAATTTGGTGCCAGAGAATGTTTAATGAGCTCCAAAGAGGCAATCACCAGCACAGAAGCAAATTTAAATTTCACACTAATGCCAGCTAGTGCTTCATGGGCAGAACTGCAGCCAACCAACCTACATTTTATAGCTATCTTTTTCTCATTTGCATTTGGATTTTCTTCTATGCCACTAGCACCTCAATTTGTTTTTAACGTATGTTGTTCCAAAGTACAGTTTTACTGTTCTATACTGATATTTCGTTTTGATTTAATCTGATGGTTTTCTGATTTTATATAAGGCACATTAATTCTCTGCCTCTTTTTCCTCTGCCCCACCCATCCCCAATTCTCTCCATTTTCACTAAGGAATAAAAAAGAAGAAACAATTGAATAAACTATAATCTAGCATGAAACAACCTCATTTTTCCTGATTACAATAAAAGACAAAGTAAGAACCATATACTATTGTGTTTCATTTTGCCACTGCTGATCATTATAGTTGAAGGGCCACTAATCAATTTCTAAGTCTCTCCAAATGGCAAAAAGGGAATCCAAATGATAGTCTGGAGGAAATATACCAAGAGCACTTAAGCCTCACAGCCAGCCATGTCAGCATCAGGTTGATGATAATGTTCACGATGCTGAAATTGAGCAGTTTTCCTAATTTTCGAAAGAATTTTCATGGCTTATACATGGCTTGTACCACTGGCAAGTTGGTAATAATGCATAAAAGCTGTCTTTTAAATCCTGACCTGGTACTATTGATTTCTTGTTAAAAGGATTAAATAATGAGATTTTGTACAGCGATTCTCTAAGACATGAGCTAAACTGGAAAATAGTATCATTTTACTACCAAATATTTAGCTTGGATCTAAAGTAGTGGATGAGGTCATATAAAAAATTAAGCATTTGAATAATTTATGTTTATTAATATATCCAATGAATATTTATTGAATACCTCTGTATACCAGACATTATGGGAATCAGAGATGACGAAAACCCTTTGACACTGAGTCCGTTAACAAGAGGTTGGCAGTATGAGGGATAAAAGACTAAGCTGGAGAAAAAGCATTCTCAAATAAAGGAGAATATCTAGTTTTCAGGGATAGTTTCAGGGATGTCTAGTTTCCTGGTTATAAAATATGCTAATTCTGGTCCTCAGTAAGTTTGGGAATCACGAGGGACTCTGAAATCCCAGGAACTGCCCCACCTGCCACCCCATCGTACTGACCCCATCTCACTAGCAGGCCTGCTCTAGGCATAGCGGCGTCTGTGGTGGCTGAGCCAGACTGGGCACGGAGCTAAAGGAAGCAAGAAGGAATATGTGTCACTGTAAATTAGCACAAGGCCTGGTTTCCTGCCAAAGGCTTCCAGCAACATGGGAACAGGTGGGAAGGGAGTAAACTCCAGTTTTAAGCCAAGACTATAAGTTTTTACATAAAAGTTTGGAAAGTACATTTTACTGCATACCACCATATGGCTACTCAGCTCACACACTTTAGAATTTCATCATGTGATATGAGTTTAGTATCAATCATTTCTCTGAGACACATTTATTTAAGTCTTTGAGCATAATTCCATCAGTTATCATTCTTTTTAACATTAGCTTTTAACCAGCCTCAAGAAATAGAATACATCATTATTAGTTTCCCAGTGAGTGAGCCTCAATTCTGATTATTCTGAAAATATTCTTCCTTTGAAGATTTAGGAGAAAGAGGAGAAGGAAATATTCTCTTAAAAACAAGTATTAAAATCACCCCTCCTTAAAGCCACAGTGATGAATATTGAACTTTTGAATTATGGAACTTTCATATACAAGGTGGGGAGTCTTTTTCTTTTCTTTTTCTTTTTTTTTTTTTTTTAGTTCACTGATTGACAGCAGATGTAAGGCAAATGACTGCAAGAGAAAGCCTTGAAATTAAATATAATCCAGTGATGGAACAGGCTTTTATCTGGAATTGCAGAATAAAGAAAGAAGAGTAAAACCCTCCTCAAATTTGCTTTCAGTCCTGTGATCTTTTGTAAAACTGCACTTGCATTCCTCCCAACCCGATTGGATATAAAATGATTAATTGATGTCAAGGTACATTATGGAAAAGTAAAACATTCAAATGATGGTAAATCTACATATGCTGCTTGATATTACTCCCATGATCATTGTTTCTTTAATTATATTTTTCTTAACTCTATTATGAATTATATTATGAATTTTAATTCTATTCCAGGTAATTGACAGGGTATTAGTTTGTGAATAAACAATTTGCAAAGCACAACTGCTTTGAAAGATGGAAATTTCTGTAAAATGAAAAAGCCAATGAGAGAACTTAGTCTAGGCTCTGAATATGAAATGAAATACATCAAATAAATTTTTTGTTATTGGATATTTTCAGTCCATTAAATTTAAGACATAATTAAGTTTTTTTTCTCCAAAATAATCAAGCTTAAAATCAAAATTCCTTTTCATAGGGGTTTTGTATAATTGAAAAACCTTGTTTTTATTTGGGTAGAAATGACTATAATAAGCAGATTCATGTGGCTATCTATTCAACACATATTTATCAGGTGTTTGCTATGTACACAGAACTATCTACTACTGAGATTGTAAAAATGAGTTAGTGATGAAGCCTGCTCTTAAGACACAATTGTAGGAGAGGTAAGACATGCATATAAATAACCAAAATACAAACAACAAAACTTTTTTTTTCATTGTTGTAAAACTGATTTATGGTTAAACGTGACCCATGTTCAGAGGAGACGAGATTATCTTCACCTGAGTTTAGGAGAACAGGGAAGTTTTTCAGAAGAGTTGATATTTAAGCAAGGCCTTGGCAAACAGGTAGGATGTTGACACATGGAATTAAGGAAGGGAAATATAAGTGCAGGGGAAAGGATGCCCATTCTATGGATGCAGGGTGCTATTATAAACATTGGTGATATTACAGAAGACCTAATTAGCACACAGCAACTTTGTTTTCATAGAACTTATGTTCCAGAGAAGAAACAGACAATATAGTAAGTAGGTGAATTATACAGCCCATTGGAAGGTGATGAGTGCAATAATGAAGAAAAATAAATCTGAGTAAGGAGCATAGGGAATGGGGTTCTATTTTACATGAGGCAATCAGGATTGGGTACAGCACAATGAAGACATTTAAATGAAGCCACAAGAAAGATAGCCCAAAGATCACATCAGAAAGAGCTAAAGCACATGGGAGTGTTCGTTGAGAAAACTGTTGGCAGCATAAAGATAGATTGCAGAGGAACTCAAATGCCAAGCTTGGGAATTTGAATTTTATTTTAGAGACATTGGGGAGATATTAACAATTTCTAAAGCAGGATTAAAACATATCTAGGCTGTGCTTTATGTAGATAACTCTGGCAGATAGTTTAAATGGAAGGGACAGAGGAAGGAGGCAGGGAGACCTCCTACTACATCTTCCAAATTAGGAGGTAGAAGGACTATATTAATAGTTCAGAAACATTTGGCTTATAGAGATGATTTCTTTTTATTCATTTATTTAATATATACAGAGGAACTTTTATGTTCCAAGAATTACTCTAGACTAAAAAACTGATATTAGTGAACAAAACAGACAAATATTCCTACCCTTGTAGACCCCACATTCTAGCAGTAGGAATCAGATAATATAGGTAATAAATATAACAAATAATAAATATAAGTAAATACATTGGGAGTATATAGTATAGGAGCAGGCAATATGTCCTCTGGAGAAAAGATGGAGTAGACTAAGGGGACCATAGAGTACTGGGAGCGGGGGCAAGGAAGACTGGAGGGCAGGTGTAGTATTAAATGTTGGGCTTTACCAAAGGCAATATTTACACTTCCAAAAATAGTTACAAAAATTTCTATGCTGACTGAAGGTAGATATACTAAAAATATAAGTTGTTTAAATTTAAAAATACATCAATATAATGCAATAGCCAAAGGAACACAAAAGTATTTCTAAATCTCATGTCTCATCTGTATGAATAATGATGTATGTTACCAGCAAGTTATACTAGGAGAGATTCTAAAAGTAAACAATGTTAAAGCTTTCTTTCCAGACAGAATCCAGAGAAATCTATCCCACAGGAGAAACACATTGGACTTTAAATGATAGAGTAAAAAAAAAATGTACTGCTACAGGCCTTGATTCTCTTAAGAAATAAAACCATGACTTGTTTCCTGATATATAAGTTAACTACAAAGCTTTGTAAAAATGTTTGAGAAAATTAATGCTCATATTAAGTTAAATTTCAATATATCATTGTTGTTCCAGTGACAAAGTATTTTTCCAAAACACTGGCTACATATTTTTTCAATGATATTTTCTAGAAACATATCTGTGGTTCAGATCAATATACTTATTATAATAATCTCCATCCATGATAATTTTACATTATTTCCAAAATTAGATCTAGAAATGGACAAACTCTTGGAATTACACTGTTTGGAAAAGTCTTTTGATTCCTACCCAACAAAACTATGGCAAAATTCTAGCAAGTCTCACACTAAATGACCTTGTTTGGCTCTCTCATGTTTCCAAATTTAGATTACTCATCTATCAACTACAGTTCAATGCCAACTCATTATAATGAAATATAATGGGCACCACTAAGCTGTGATATACAAAAATATTACTCAATTGAGAAATAGATTGCATGGTACAAAAGTAATTTTTCTAACAACAACAAAAAAGAATTTCTGCTTTTGATAAAGGTGAAGTAATTCATATCAGAACAACCTCTTGGAGACAACAATTATAAACTCTGGACAAACAACAGTAAAAGACTTTCTGAAGGTACTAGGAAGCAACCAAAAGTAGGCAGAAACTAGAAAAAAAGAATGGTATTAGGTGAATTTCCAGGATTCTTACTGCTTTTGTTTCAGGGAAGATGCACATGGCACTATGTAGGGTGACCAGAAGTTGGATGTTTCTCTTGTTTTATGGCTGAAAAATTACAGGTTAGATTTAGGGGCAACTACAAATACTGGGAAATGAGTGA
This sequence comes from Lyroderma lyra, assembly GCA_004026885.1. Lineage (NCBI taxonomy): Eukaryota > Metazoa > Chordata > Mammalia > Chiroptera > Megadermatidae > Lyroderma > Lyroderma lyra. Next base: position 225,478 of record PVJL010001310.1, read on the forward strand.
GGAAATTCTGTGCCATTTGCCCTTCAACCAAAGATGAGTGGGAGAGCACTTGGTGAATGAATGTGGCTCAGAAGTGAGAATGCACACCATGGGGACCCATGGGGAACCTCACGTATTCTAAAATTTAGACTTGTGTTATGTTCTTTTGGGGAATGTTAGAGAAAGTAGCATTTTGCTCTAGATTTGATGCTATTAGGAAGAAGTGGAGGTAATTCTAGGTTGGGAATCTTAGTATTTATCTTAAGACTGTTAATAAAGCAGTGGTTATTTATATTAGCCATGGAAAAGAGTTCAGTTATTTTTGTGGATTGGATTTTCTTGTTTCTGTCTGTTTTTAGATAGGATTATAGAGTGATCTTGTTTTGTCTTGATTCATCATGGTCACAGAATGGCCCTATCTGATATTTGTATTCTGAGAGTTTTTATAAAAGAAATTTCTACAGCAGAACATCACAACCTATTGTGAGTACCTGGTTAACTTCTAGCAACAAATTCCTATTTGTTAGTTCCTAGCTAGAACCTAGTGGTCAAGGTATGTTTTTCTCTTTGTCATCTATAAAGGGGACAGTCACAGAAGGAGGCTTCAAATTCTGCCCAAATATCTGGGTGATACCTGAACTCCCAGTATCTAGGCAGAGTCCATGCAGCCTGGGTAAAATTAAAAAGACTAAACAGAAATTTCAGCAGCTGCCTAGTCTACACAAAACAGAGTGTGAACATGTCTATTTTGAACATGTAATATACTTTAAAATTTCAGCAGGATTAACCACCTGCTAAAACAAAAAATAAATGCTTTTCAGAAGAACATAGCAAAAAGCAGAATAATGGCCAGTATGGAATTAGACATAAGAAGAAACAAGAAAATGTCACCCACACTCAAGAATTTTAAAAAATCAATGTTACCACAGGATAGCCCATATGATGGAATTAGCTGATAATTACTTTAAAGTGGCTATTTTAATTATGTTTAAAGATATAAAGTAAAATAACATTAATCGGTGAGCACATAGGAAATCTCAACGGAAGAATAAAAGCTAAAAAAAAAAAATAATAATAATCTAAGTGGAAAATTCAATACCTAGGAAAAAAAATGCACTGGCTATGCTCTATAGCAGATTAGAAAAAATAGAACAAAGAATCGGTGTTAGTAAACATGAAGTGAGATTGATAGAAATGATCCAATTTGAAGTCATGAGATTAAAAATATAAAGAAATAGAAAGAAATAAACAAAACCTCTGTGAGCTCTGGTGCAACATTAAAAGGTATAACCAATATATCATTGGATTTATAAGGGCAAAAAATTGAGGCAGGAAACATATTTTAAAATATTAAAATAATGGCCAAAAATTTCCCAGATGTGATAAGTAACATAAATTTACAGATTTAAGCATCTTAGAAAACTACAAGAATAATTTTTCAAATTTGAATCATACTAAACTGCTGAGGCCCCAAAATAAAATTTAAAAAATTAAAAACAGGAGTTCCCTGGTGGTGGTGTGGCTTAAGGCTTTGTCGCTGGCGCTGTCAGCGCTGCGGCCTGAGTTTGATTCCCGGCCAGGGAACTACCCACATACAAAATAAATAAATAAATAAATAAATAAATAAATAAATAAATAAAATAAAAAATTAAAAATTAAAAACAGTAAAATAAAAATGACCCATTAACACATAAGGGAATGAGGTTACAAATGATGGGTAACTTCCCCTTAGAAAGAATGAAGGCTAAAAATGAAAAGTTTCAGAAAGAAAGTGTGTCCAATGGGAATTTTATATCTAGTAAATATTTCCCTCAAGACTGAAGGTATAATAAAGACATTTTCAGATAAACAAAAACTAAGTAAAACTATCACTTTTAGTATACAGATGTAATCTATAAGAAATGGTAAAGGAAGGTCTTTAGCCAAAGAAAACTAATATCTGATGAAAATTTGGATATTTAGGAAGAGATAAAGATCACAAAAATGGTAAATATATGAATATAAAAATATACAGAAGGTTAATATTAAAAGTTATTGATAATAAACCCAAAGACAAATTTTACTTCAAATGTCCATTGTGAACTACATGAGTTTAATGATAATTTCCATATTAAGATAAAATAATTTTGAGTAGTGTCTCTTGCATTCCTTCAAATCTTTAGAGGCTCAAAACAGCATCAAGTTTAGCAGCAAGTACTAGTTTTAAGGGCATTGCTTGTTAACATTATTAAATTAGGTATTCTTGACACAAATAGTAAGACCACTGTGGCAATCAATATAAAAAGTATCTCTTTTGTGAAATTAATTGGAAAATCAGATTTCATACTTAAATATAAATTCTAAGTGATTCACTAAAATAGAATAAAACAGCTTTTAAACTGGCCGTTGCCCATATCAGCTTCTTTCACTATATCCATCTTCTTTTTCAAACAAATTTAAACAAACCAGAGAATGAAGTCAAATACTTTGACATTTCAGGTCAGGTTACTTTAAATGAGGATGTCCATTTATATTGAAGTTATCAATTTATTTGCTTTAATGACCCTCATTGCTCTAACATCCCTTTTGGCACCTTCAATATCATGAAAGATGAATTATGAGGCTCAGATTTGCTCTTACATGTGCAGGCCAAGGTAATATCATTTATACTATGTGCAGCACCCTATTACTTAAGTCAGCAGAGCATTTGAAAACTGGAGGTTTAATAATGCACTTCAATAATAGGATAAACATTTATCATAGTGGGGAAGACACTAAGTGATTCTGAGCTGAAGAATAACTTTCTGCAAATATGTGTGGGAAGCACACTAACAAGAATTAGAAGTTCTGGATTCTCGTTTGGCTTTGGTGGTAAACTGGATATGACAGCTTCAGAAAATCATTTAGTCTCATTCATTTTTGTGAAAATATGCTCTAGGGTGTTTCAAATATTCCTTTATGTAAAGGGATAGTTTAATGTTTGTTATATTTGAATTCTATGAAAATGTTTATTTAGTTTCACTTTTAAGCATGTTTCAAAGAGTCTATAGGTTATAGGTCTTTAATATAAGTTTTACTGAAGAAAGCACCCAGAGTCACAATTTGGAGACTACTGTGTATCTTCATAATAAAAGGCTTGTATTGTACACAACAAACACCTCTGAAGGTCTGATTCAAGAAGAGTGTAAAGCAATTCATCTGTTGATTTGACAAAATAATTTCAAGTATCAGTTGATGGTATGTTTGGTGGATCTTGTTAATGCCTGGTTCTGCCATGAATATAAGTACCATATTACAAAGGTCTATAGTTTGAAGTACAATTTTGGAATGTAACTACCTTGCTTTGGTCACTCAAATGTGTGTATTCCCCTGCAGGACAACTCCCCAGCTCAACAATCAAATATAACCTTAGCAAAAATCCAAGAATTGCATAAACTGTGCTGCTTTATACTGTAGCCAAATTCTTGCACCATGAACATCACAAAAGTCTAGTTTGTTCCATTCCAGTCACAATTCTACACGGATGACTAAACAGTCTATATTAATTTTTTTCCCCTCAAATTCTAATTTGTCTGCTTGGAAAAAGATGGGTCACTGTCATAAAAAAATGATGGACTACATTTTTTATAATATGTTTCTTTTTCATTTAGTTTATTACCTTAACATCATATTAGTCTGAGTCACAATCTTAAGAGTTCTAGAAACAAATATGATCTAATTGAGAGTGCTCCAAGTTTCCTGGGTTCACTTACACTCAGCTTCAGCAGGAGAGCAACTTGTCTCCAAATAAGATCTGTCAGATGATTGTGCTTGCTGGCCAAAGCAGGGTGTGAGGAGCGAGCCCAAGTACCTCGAAGGAAAAACTGGCAGGCGTCAGGCAGCCAAGTGGGAACCCAAGTCTGAGATTCATAAATTATTCCCACTGTAATTATCATAAAGATTGAAGTGCTTCTATCAATGCAAAAGTAAACTCAACCATCACTCTGGTAATATCAATGATATAGATTCATAATTATGCACTGTAAACAATTATTTATTCTATCATTAACTCATACAATAATGTTAGTTTTTTTTCTCTCCTGAGGCAAATGGAAACAGAGGAGCAGCTGCAACATCAGTGCTTGCGTTTTGCCAGTTGTTTAGAGAACAGATCAATTAGTGGAAATGGGTAGTAATACATGCATTTGGCAGCCATGTTTGTACAAAATGAGGGTCATATTTAAAATAAGACAATTTTAATGGAACATCATGGCACCTGAGAGTATTGTGGACACTTCCAAACAGACAAATATGGGATTCCTCTCCCCCACAATAGCAACTTGCAACTCTTCTATCCAGCTGAGATCTTCAAACTGCTGATCCCACCCAGATTTCATAGTTTTTAGCTCCACTCCTCGCACTTTATTCCCTACCCAGCTTAAATAATTTTCTCATTTATTGTATTCACTTTAATGCATTCACCTTGACTCTCATTCTCCTCAACCCTAATTAAGTCCAACTCTCTGTCTTCTCCATATCTTACCTGTGCTGCTCAATGTAGCCAGAAAATAATGATCACAAATTCCAAGTGGCCTTTAATGCTACCCATCAGTCATTCTATATTTCTCTACACCTCTCCTTTCCCATTCTTCTAGACTTATGGACTTCCCATTTCTTCTAAAAATCTGGTATCTCTTCGACCATAACCTTTGTTCCTTCTTGGTGAGAAGTTGCTGTAATCAGAAGAAACCATCACAAGTTGCCTCTATCAGATCCCCCCACCTAAATACTTCTTTCCCCCATGTAGTACTTCGTTCCTACTAACATCAATGGATAAACCATGCTTCTATAACAGAAAAGGCAACCCCTCCACTGTGCTCTAGTTCTCATTCTCTATCTAATACCTAGTCAAATAAATTGAAATTCTCCTCTCTCTTTATGTAAATGTCAATTTCTTCCTCTCTGGTGAATTATTATCTTTAACACGAACATACTAAAAATGTTTGTCTTTCAAAAAATCAATTTCATGGCCCTTTTCCCCCTCCAGCTACTGTCTTATTTCTTAACTTTTTGCAGTAAACACTGAAACAAACAAACAAAATAATTATCTGCACTCTCTGTCTCTATTGCTCTCCTTTTGAATTCTCTATGTCACCAAAGCCAGTGGACATTAGTGAATCCTTATTGCATATAACTTAGCAGCATCTGACACAGTAGTATCATTCTCTCTTTGAAACATTTCTTCACTTGGCTTAGAGGACAATATTCTGTCTCATTTTCTTTCTCTGTTTCTGGCTGTGAGTTCTCAGTCTCTTTTGCTGATTCCCTCTTACCACAGCTATTAAAAATAGTTGTGCCCCAGTGCTCTGGTAGGAAAGTACTTGTTCCTTTCCATACTCAGTCCTTAGATGATTCCATTAGCTACCTGGCTTTAATCACCACACATGAGCAGTTGACCCCAAATGTGTACTTTCCTATAAGCCTAACTCCTGAATTCCAGAACTATATCTAATGCCTGCCTGACTGATCCTTGGGTGACTAACAAGCATCTCAAACTAGTATGTTCAAGACAAGAGTTGTTATACCTTTCTACCCCCATGAATAGCTCTCACTTCCATCAAAACTTGAATCAAAGTCATTTTTTTTTTTTAGTTTTGCCCCTTTTGGCCCCCCTTCCAAAACTCTTTTTTTTCCTGACTTAGAACATTCAATATTTCCCTTCCTTAATTTTTTCCTCTTAGTAGATATTGTTATTTAACATGTAGATATTTTATTGAGTTATTGTTTGTATTGTTGGTCTCCCTCACGAAATCAAAGACATTTTTCTGTTTCACTTATTGCTGTATGACAAACCCCTGGAACAGTGCCTGGCATATTATAGTTATTTATTAACTATTTGTGGTATGAATAAATGGGATATGCTAGAAATACAGTGCATAGTTTCCATGAAAAACACAAACAAATGTAGTTTCATATGCACAAGACTTAGTGCAGTTAAAATGATCCTATCTGACAATTATTCAAGGTTGCGTTTTGATCATTTTCCACACTAAAATGTGTTTGTATGTACTCAGATATAGTTGAAAACAATGATATACATCAAAGTTCTTTCCATATTATAATCTAAATACACACATCATTAAAAGTACATCTGTTTGAAAAAGAATAGCTTCATGACTATGGAGCTGGCCATAAGAAGCCTGTCTGTTACAACAGGGTCCCATTCTCTTCGTTTTCTATATTGCCTCACTTTTGCTGATTGCACACCATTTTCTGTGCAGACAATACTCTTTATGCATCTCAGCCAATACAGTTTGTGCTGATTGAAGTGTTCTTTCTTCTTTCTACAATTGAAAGAGTGATAATCATTGTTCAAAATCTTACTCAGATTCTCCACACTTCTGTGAAGCCTTATGGGACACCAGGTAGGATGATTTATTCTTTCCTCTATGTTAGCATTACTATCATAGTTAACCTGTCACATTTGGATCACTTGTTTACATATTTGTCTCCTACACTAAACTATAAACTTCTCATAAGCACAGATATTTCTGTATGTTCAGCACATAACCAACTCCACAGATATTGAATCATTGCTTAAGCACTCATTAATCCACAGCATACAAGTATAACTTTATGTAAATATATTTTTAAGAAATTGTCAGAATGAAAATTTTCAAAAGATTAGTTTCAAAAAAATAACACAATATAGTTCTCCCTAGTAAGTAACCACGGGTCTACCAGTCAGAAATGATTATATATATATATATATATATATATATATAAATAAAATAATATTATACTAGAAATTCAAATTTTAAAATTTAGCCTATTTAAATTATCTATAGACATACAAAGAAAAATGGCTTGCTTTGGTTTTCTTTTGTTTTATTTTCTTGTTAGCTCCCTGGCTGAGAATCGAATGCAGGCCGCAGCGTTGAGAGCACGGAAGCCTAGCCACTACACCACCAGGGAACCCCTGCTTACTTTGTATTTTAATTATGAATTAATTTGTAGGTTAAAACCTATAATACTAAAATGATCATATGAATTTCACTTAACCAAGAAAACCAGCTAAGTTTAATGAAATGAAAAGTAGGGGCACGCTTCGTATTAGATCTTCCAAGGTTGTATAACCAAATGGATAATTTTAAAAGTTAATTAGGAGCTCTCCAGTTGTAAACATTAAAATAGCAAATTCAATGTAGCAATGTCCATTTCAATGTGAGGATTTAAATATCACAGGGTGTTAAGCTCATTAGCTGTAAGAATAATATTAATATAAAATTATGATAAAACTGTCAATTTTACAGACACCTGTGATTTTCTTTCATATTGCTATACAGAATAATATGCAGATTGACAAAGCTGGAGAGTTTTAATGTATAAGTACACATGTAAAATTTTTATCTCATACTTTCCCTATTTTCCATTATAGACATTTTAATTTAATTATTTTCAAGTTAGGTGTTTAAGAAAATAAAATGTTTCTTTGCACAATTCCTCTATGAACATGTACCTTTTATAATCTGTATTTTTTCATTGTATAATATTTTTAAGACAACATTATCAACTGAAATATAATAACGGTGTAGAAGTTCCAATATTAAAATTTCCAACCAGATTAAAAAAAGAATCATCCTGTAATGGCAGTTCTTAGAATTAGAGCCTGCAATTGGATTTTAAGTCCTTTGCTCCCATGCTAAATTCCTTCTCTATCTTAGCTAACGAGAAGCCCATTTTCCCTAGTAAATTCTGACACTAACTTTCCTTGACCATCTTATTGGGAAGTGGCCTACATTTCCTTTATTGAAAGAAGGAATATGATAATAGGAATTGGAGGTTTTTCTTTTGCTTTGTATCTCCAGGGGGATTTTATTCAATATGTAAGTATGTGAGAGAGAAGCATATGATGTTCCTTGCTTGCCCTCTTGAAATCAGGTAGCAGGAAGTCGAACCAATTATCTTCAGTGTCCACTTCCAAGAGACACTTAAAGCAAACACCTAGAGGGTGGCATAAGAAGAGATTATATCTCTGCTTTCAAGTAACAATCCACTAGGAAACTGTGGTAAGGCAATGTGAGCCATGGCTTTTGATTATTTATTGAGTGCCTACTATGTGCCAAGTATGCTAGAGGAGATCATTTCTCATCATCATCTCTAATGTTAGAACAACCTTGCCAAGAATTATAATTTTCATTTTACGGAAGAAGAACATGAGGTTAAAAAGCCTAAGGACTCTGTCCAACTTTATACAGCTAACATGTCCAGAAGCCAGACTCAATTCAAGTCTCTCCAGCTACACACTACATTGCTCTCCAATGTACAGAACAGAAGCTGGGTTGGGGCAAAAATGAAGAAAGATATTAGCTTCTAGTAAGGCTCATTTTCCTCTCTTTCCCAGGACATAGAGAGATGGGTGACCTAGAGAAAGAACAGATTCCATTCTACAGCCTGAGAAAAGAAATGACCTCCCATATACACAATTTGTCCGTGAGTTACTAGCCAAGTTGGTCTCCAGTATCAACACTTTATAGAAAGATTCTCTACAGAAGTGCTGCTTTGACATTAATGTATAAAGGAACCATTTAGGGTCTTATTAAAATATTCAGATTCTGATTCTTCAGGTTGGGGTGGGGCCCAAGAGTCTGCCTTCTAATAAGCTCTCAGGGGGAGCTGACACAGCTGGTTTATGAACCACACTCAGAGCAGGGAAGCTCCATGCAAAGGTAAGCACCTCTCCTCTGTCTGCTCATTGCAATAGTGCATGGATATAAGGAAGCGTTGATGGAGAGCTCTCCACATCATTTTGGACAAAAAAATTACTTGATTCATGGACCCTATCCAGAGTTAATTTTTCATGTATCAAATCGTTTAGCCCAATTTCCTTTAATTCTACCTCTCATTGCTCACATTTCACTATTAAATTCCATAATTTATTGGAAAAAATATGGTGTGATTTTTAGTATGATTAACATCAATTTTTAGCTTTAGTAAAACTGAAACTATAAAGACAACTGATTAAAACAAATGGAGATTTTGAACCACTTAAGTTCACGTACACATATTACAGTCCTCCTTCCACAATGTGGACCAGAAGAGGGTCAGCTTCTTCAAGTTGTAACTAAAATATAGATTAGTTATGCTTTAGGTCTTCTATTAGGCAATGGACATGGGAGACAATAAAAAAGATAACTCTGTTTTAGAAGAGTATATTCCAGTGGGAGAACCAGAATAGTAAATAGAAAAGCATGTGTGCCTATGTGTGAGTGTGCATGTATAGTTATGGGGAATAGCCAACTTTTCCCAGGATTAGGCAAATAGTAATCAGGGAACCCTTCACAGAACACTTGTGTCTATAACTAGCACCACTTGGAAGAGAATATGCCATACTGTGAGAAAAAGCAAACAGATACTCAGGCGTGAAACAACATGGTATGATTTGGTACATTTGGTTCTAACAGTTGTTGAGACAAGTATGAGAAAAATCCAGGCTCCTGTGGTGAACCTTAATTCAGGCAAAGCCAAATGTAGAGAATTTAGTAGGCTGGAGAGAAAGAAACATGGGAAATGAACAATTGGTAACTTCATCAAAGGCCTGCCTTACCGTAGTTAAGCATGTTCTTGCAGGTTTGGGGACAAAAACTATTAATAGGTATAGTAATAATTGAATACCAACTTTTCCACTGATTTAGATAGATGGAATTAGCCATGGCTTTGCTTAAACTCTAATAAAAAGAAAGACTTACATGATTCTCTGGGTAGCAAGCGTGTATTAAGAAATAAAAGTTACCATATGCAGCACCATAAGAAGACTTGCCTGGACAATAGGAATGAGTTATTATAGCCTGGGGACCTACACAGAGAAGAATTTCATATACCACCAACCAATCCCAGCCAATTTTTTAATGTTTTCTTTTTTTGAAATTAAAAAAAAAGTGAAAGATTTTATTTTTTGAAGTGTTGCCTTAAGCTAGCACATATTGAAAGAGTTCCACATAGTGTGTGCAAAGAACTCTGTATAACTCAAAGCAATCATCTATAGTCTCACTTTCTTCCTTTTATAGCAGTGAGGACACTTAAAGCACCTTATATACAATCTTACAAAGTAATGTTATCGTGTTAGCTGTTAAGCAGTCATTAGAGGGACCCCTTTAGATAGATACACACCCTGAATTACCCTAAAGAGATCAATATCTAAACAAGGGAAGTCTAAAAAGTAAACCTAGTAAATTTTCTTAAGATTTAACAACTAATTCTTGGACATAACCTAAAACTCAACCACGAAAATAGAAATCATTTATATCAATAACTCCATCAGGCTGGTTATAAGTTACTTGTCCTACTTACAAAATCACTTAATTTCAGTTCTCTCATTATCTTTTATATGTATGCAGTTTGAAATTTTCTGGATTCTTAGCTATGCTCAAGAATTTTCCATTGGGAACCTGCAAACTGGACATAGGAAGGAAATAGGATTATACTACTGAGAACATACTTAAAAGTGATTCTTACTCAGTTCTAAGAATTAAGTTCCATGGAAGATCAGGAAAAGAATGCTTCCTCCCCCTCATGCTCTGGTGTAAATGTAAGGTTTCTACAAGGTGTTAGGCTGACTGCAATGAGATGAAAATTCTGTTATATATCAATAAGATGATGATATATTTATAGAACATGAACCACAAGAGAGCTATGCTGAGCACTTTCAATAAACCTCAATTAAAGTGATCAATATTGCTGAAAGAATCTTTAAAAGCACCTCAGACAGAAAACTTCTTTGAGATTAGTTTTAAATGCTGAGATAGACAGTCCTTTAAAGCATAATGGGAAATAAATTCCAGTGTTTAAGTCCTAACTCTCAGGATCTCAAGGTTATGGCTTGAATGAATGAAAGCTTGATGATTCTTGAGTGGAAGTTATTTTGCCTTTTATACTTGAAAAAATAAACATGAGCAGAATCTTGTATTAAGACTAATAAGGATATACTTTGTGCATTTTTACTCAAGTTTTTCTTAAAATGTTAAATTTATCTTATCCCTTTTCTCTGATAATTCAGAGACATATTTTCTATCAGTCACAGTCCACTGGAAGTCCCACTTCTACAAAGTCCGTTACATTCTAGTTTTATTAAAATCTGCACAACCAAATACAGTTCTTGATTACAGACTCTCAGAGCAATCACAAATTGTTTCTTGTAAATCTAAGCTCTATAATTGAAACATAAGGTCCCTAAAGGCAAGCTTCATACTATATATTCTGCTTTACAATTCCTCATATTAATAAGCAGAGCACTAATCACTTCATGACAGCTTTGTTTAAGATGTAAATACCGCTGGAAGGGTTCACAACTAGAAGAGCTTTCAGAACTCACAAGCTATTTAGCAGCAAAGTTAGCAGGGTACATACATTGTCAGATGAGACCTAGAAGGTAGAGACTGCAAAGAAATCAAGATGCTAAGAGTAGGAGAGGGTAGACTTAGAAAAATAGATACTTTAGAGCAAGCTTGTCCAACCTGTGGCCCCCGGGCCACTTGTGGCCCAGAACAGCTTTCAATGCAGCCTGACACAAATTCATAAACATTCTTAAAACATTAGGAAAATTATGCTCAAACCTTTTTTCTTTTTTAGTTCATTAGCTATCGTTAGTGTTAGTATATTTTATGTGTGGCCCAAGACAACTCTTCTTCTTCCAATATGGCCATGGGAAGCCAAAAGGCTGGCCACTCCTGCTTTGGAGGGAGTAACAGAGAAACCACAATTTTCCCTAAGACTGGACATCTAAACATTTTGATGTGGGTAGTGGCAAAGTTCTTTTTGAAATATCTCCATAGTAGACACTCAAGTGTTCTTTCTCAGGTGGAAAATTCAGACAAAAGGGAGACCCTGCAAGTAGTCTGGATCAGTTCACCTCTCAGGTGCCCAAATTAGCTAACTCAACGAAGAGAATTATTCTTTATTGAGCCAAAGTTAGATACACTATCTTTTCCCACTAGTATTTGTGCCTTAGTATTCATTGATTTATTTATTCATTTAACAAATATTTAATGTATACCTAATATGTGGGTTAACACAATCTGAGGGCCTAGGGAGTCAGCCTATTTTGAGGAAAATAAATTTGGATACCAACTTTAGAAGGCCCTGCCTCCCAGAAGAAAGAAATATTAACCAAATAATGACATTAATATAAAACTAACAATTAAAAAACTGGTTAGTATAATAATAAAAAAGCATAATGGGTCCTGAGCACATTGGGTAGAGAGCTAATCTAACGTAGGAGCAAGCAAAGACAGCCAAGAAGTGTTAAGGTCCTGAGATGGAAGGAAAGAGGAAGCTTTCTAAAAATCAAAAGACCCTTTTTAAAAAGTTTTGTGAAGCAAAGACGGAGAATCCTTCAACACTTGGTCAGCAATTCCTTAGCCAGGCATTTGGACTTTTGTGGTCCTTTGGATGACGAAACCCAGAGGACTGAACTCTCTGCTGAGAACCAGGGAGGCTCTCATCTCTGCGCCCTTCCCTATCCAACTGCATTTGTGCTCTTTGGAGAATGCTGAGCAAGACACCCGACTCCAATCCAACTTTGAGTGGCTTTCAAAGTCATACAGAATCTACTGCTGGGTAGAAGTCACAGAAACTCCAGGTTCAGATGTTGAGGATATCTGAACTGCTTGCAGGACTGGTCTATCGCTCAGAGATGGTCTTAGAGTAAAGCTGATCTCTTTTTATTAAATGTATTATTCTCCCAGCTTTAGCCCCAAGGATAAGAGGAAGGAAAACAAGTTGAGTGGCTGGCTCTGGGGTCTCAGCAGGAGTCTTATTAATATGGAAACCTTCTGACCTGTAATGCTTCCATTAGTCATCAGTGAAGCTTGCTGCTTCTCCATGGGCTGACAACTAGCCTCCTATTTCATAATATATGCCATTGCCAGTTTCCTTAAAGATTCCAAAGTTTGATTTGCTTTACTAATTTAAAGGGGAAAAAAGGCCATTTTGACTGTGCTTTTTTTATTCACAGAGTGAATTTTAAATTTTCATACATCTTGATTAGGAGATTTAAATCATTATCACTTTCATTGGATTAGATGTATGTGTAATATGGGAGAATGGATAAAGAAATCTGTGGAAGAAAACAAGAGTAATAATGGACTGTTTTTTGGAAAATATGCTTATTGGACAGGTAGCCATCCTTATAATAAGACCTAGGGAAAGAACTAACCTCTATATCGTATACTTAGTATATTTTATAAGCCTTGATATGCTTAAAATATACAAACTACTTTAATCTCTGATACCTGCTAATCATATACGTTGATAATTCACATCATAACAGTGTTGTAACCTTTTTCAAGGTGGTACCACGTAATGTAGTCAAATAGCAAGGCACTTTAGTTTTTAAAATTATATGAAAAATCTTCTATCTTCAGAGCAAGCAGCTAAGGTGTTAGAAGTGAAATTACTGCAAGCTGTGTGACTTAGAGCAAAAGCTGAAGATATGATAGACTTAGAGGAGAAATATACCTGAAATTGAACATAAAATTAAAGTATTTTAAATTTGGAGGCTTTTATCATGCCTATATTTATTTAATGCCATGTTGCCACCTAAAAGGCTTTTAAAAATTGAAAATAGAATTTAGGGTAGTAGAGTTCTAAATGTGATAGAGGAAATGGACATTACAAAGCAGGCCATTACTACTTAAGATATCCTCAGAAGGTTAGAAGCTTTGTTCAAAAATGTTTCAAGGATAATTCACTTAGGGTAAAAGAGCTTTTACTGAAACTTAATTGTTTTATCTCAACTTTTCCTTTCTATGCCACAGGCATCTTATGAGAAACTAATTTTACTCCTAGAAAAATTTCAATTTTCCAAACTTGAAGCTTGAAGAATATGGGCATACTGAATTTTCTTTTTTAGCTTTCACTGAGAACTTATTGGTTATCCTGAAGGTCACTAGGGCATCACATAAACCTCAGTGCAAAAATGTCATGTTAGTCCTAGACCCTCTGTTTTCCCTTACAGCTTCAGCTTTGTGAAATGCTTCTATATCACAGCTAATTTGCTGCTTTTAAAACAAAATTTTATTGGTGGAAAGTTCTTATGGTTCATAATTGTTTTGTATGTGAATATTATCTGCTTCAAATTTTACTACCATTCAGCTTCTAAAACAGCTGATGGGCTATGCCCTCAGTTTTAAAAATGGTCCTCTCATTCTAGACAGCTGAAATTTCTCTGGGTAAAACCCTCTCACCTGCAGTCATTAATATTTAAGAGTAAGCTTACTAATCATCCCATGAATGTTAAGATCCATGTTTTCATTATATTATCTCGTATTTTATTGTTCAAGCATAATTGCATCAGTTTCCCCAAAGCATACTATGTACTACAGTCAAATTGTCTTCACGTATAAAAGCAGTAATTAGGTCTACATGCAGTGTTAAAGTTCCATTTCCGTTGTTCTGCTAAGGAGGTGAATCCTATTGCCTTTTGTAGGCTCTCAGCTTTAGCAAAATTATTCCAAACAGACTCCAAGAAAATCTGTGCTGTAACTCCTATCCTATGTAAAAGTGTCTAAGATGCAACCCTTAGAGGAAGTCCATTCAGGGAAGCAAGTGCTACAATATTGAAAGCACTTTTGAAGTTGTCTCCATAATGCTGTTCATATTATTGCATTACAAGTCTCATCTGTCACAATGTAGAGAAGACCCTTTGCCATTTTCCGAAAGCCTTGAGGTTTTGAAAAACTATCATACAATTTAAATAGTTATTCTTTCTGCATCACTGCACTGCTTCGCATCCCCGTGTTGTCCTCTCCAGCGGGCTGTGCTGTACTTCTTGCTTAAAATAGGAAGAGTCCAACCCCTTCCTCCCAAACCCAGTCTATACTCAGATGACCACCTCAGAATGCAGTAAGAGAGAACGACCAATTTCACACACCCACCCCAAGCAACACATGTTCTGGACCAGCCCCTCACACAGAGCTCTCTGCTCAAGCGCACCCCACTGCCTCTGCTGGAGCGTCCACACACCAGAGCCTCCAAAAGGAGCCGTGTGGCCGCCCTAGCAGCCCGGCTCCCCGTCAGCACAGGCTTCCCTGACGAGCACATGTGCAGGGCAGGGCACGAGTGCATTCCCTCCTGCAGTCTAACTCTGGGACACGATCTTGCTCCTTGCACAATGGGTTACAATTCCAAAACAGGAAAAAGGGTAAGGAGAGGGCAACTTCATCCTTTCAGAGATGACGGATAAGCAAGTAGCCTTATGTTTTTACCTGTCATTTCCCTTGAGGAGAGTCCACATGTAAAGTCACACATGCGTGCGTCTTTTTTGTTTTTTTTTGCTTTGAGAGAGAAATTGTTTACTGGCCGACGTAACAGCAACCAAAAGTGCTTTATGTCATGTCCAAAGAAATAGAATCTACCCTTTTAAAAATGGAAACCTGTGATTGCTGGAAAAAATATCTTCTGCTAGCCTTGCTGGGTAGTTTGTACTTAAAGTAAAACCGTCACCACCCACTCTCCATTCAAGCGAGATTTCAAAAGGCAGGCGAACTGAAAGGCACCCCGAGCCAGTCCATCCTTATCGGAAACAGCCATGGGGGCAAGTCACGTTGGGGAAAGGCTCGACAACTAGGAGAGACCATCTCCTCAGGACAGGAGAGATACGGAGCCATTTTTCACTAGGTTCACAAGAAAATGTCAGCTCACAGCTGCTAGAGCACGGCCAGAGCGCATCTTAATTTGGTCAAAAGGGACCCAGCCAGTCACCCCCACAGAACGTTTTTTTAAAGAGTGCATTACGAATCTCATTCCCTCTGCTCCGAGCATCTTCTGGGCATAGGATTTGGCCACTGCATGCTACAGATCTGCATCCTATTCAAAACTAAACGCCTTCCCCCATTTCCTCTTAAAATGATGTGAATTAGACACTTCTGAGATAACAGTCAGAAAAAAAAAAAAAAAAGGAAAGATAAAAACACCATGCCCCTCTCCCCACCCTCCTTCAGCTTCTTGGCTAATACCTCTGGGCAGTTTACTTCAGAACAGAGCAGATTCCGGACAGGGCACAATGGCAAATGGGCACACAAGTCTGCTATCTCAGAAAGCACAGGCAATGCTTTCTTTGTAAAATCACAGGAAAATACACATGCTGGAACAAAAGATATTCTATCTGCACAGCAAGAAACAAGAGACATTATGTTTCTTTTACACACATATGTGCCCACTTATTAAAAAAACAGCTTTGCGCTTATTTTAATTATGACATTATATTCTTTCCTCAAACCAGGTCCCAAGAAAATTAATTTGTTAAGCTGTGTCTCCAGTGGGGGGTAAAACATGCTCTGCCAGGAGAATACCTGGTGCGTGCCTTTGTTGGTAGGGTGCCATTTCAAACTTATTGTATTTGAACTCAATTATGTGGGAAATTAAGATAAGGCAAATGCAGTCCAATACCTGAATTATTCTGACATTACAAGAAATGCCAAGTCGGCAGATATTTGCTGTTTACATCTTATAACAACCTAATCGTGCATTTGCAGCCTTCTGGAGCAAAATGCTAACTATTCTCCCAACAGCCACCTGACAATCTAGGACTGAAACACACGTTCTGACTCAGAAGGAGACATCATGATGGCTCTCCTCCGGCTGTATGAAACAAAAGCTCCACAAGCACATGAAAGGCATTTGGCAAACGAAGTGAGAGTCGAACCAAGTTTAGGTTCACATCTGGTGGAATATGGCACTGCCTCTCCAGGGGTTTGGGAGCAGAAGGGTTTGGAGGTTACGAACAGAAAACACACACATATACACATACAGATACTTCAGCCAGACCCGGGTCAGTCTCAGCTTACTAACCTAGAGCTCGATTCAAAGGAAGCAGAGAAGCCGCTCGTCCTCTCCCACCTTTCCATGGTCCTCTGTCAGTGTCTTCTCAAACCACCTGTACTGATCCAACCCATTTT
>PVJL010001310.1:242469-261076 GCA_004026885.1 Lyroderma lyra
CCCCTCTCCCCCTCTCCCTCTCTCCCTCTCTCCCTCTCTCTCTCTCTCTCTCTTTCCCTCACTCTCTGCTCTCTGCTCTCTTGCTTACACTCTCTCCCTCGTTCTCTTTCACCAACCCCCACCAGGAGCCTCGCTCGATTCCCTTTCAGGCGAGTCATTTACATCTCCAAGCATGAGAACCTGTGTTCTACACGCGCCCTTCTCTCACTTTTGGATTTTCTAAGCTAAAGGGGGGAGGGAGGGAACGACTCTAGGTGAAGTCAGGTGACCCCTCCCTTAAAAGCCAGTGTGATGCAAGGAGTGTTTGAATTTTAATATACACACTGGCACATTTACATTACAAAGCAGCGAGGAAAACCTAGCTTCTAGAGATTAGGCATTTTTGTTTTTGCTTTCATAGTCCGCTTTTAGCAATTAAGAGAAGCTAGTGTATTTAATGAAATGTAATTAAGCTTTTCAGTGTTAATAACAAGGATGCATACTTTCAGAATCGTCCAACTGAACAATTCTTTTAAACTTGTTAGCATGACTGTTTTTTCCCCCCAAGGGTCAAAGAATTAGTCATTATACTATTTACATACTTTTTGAAATTGGCCTTTTCTTTGACATCTAGTTCAATTTATCTCAAAGTTAAGGATCATTGTAAAGAAAAATAAACAAACAAACAACAACAACAAAAGAGATAACATTAAAGGAAAAATAAGTGACAGAAAACCAGGGCACACTGTATAGATAGAAATAGATTCATTATTCAGTAATTTTTTGTTCTTAGGCCAATAACTTTTCCTTTCAGTGTCTCTGTCTCAAAATAGAAAATACATGTAATAAATGTAGTATCTCCTGTCCCTACCAATCAAGCAAGCCGGGCAGAGAAGAATGTCCAGGTAGATGCAAAACTCAGGGCACCAGGTGCAGAAGCGACTGGAAAACCTAGTGCTAACAATGAACAGTGTGGAAGATACATTTACAGCCTACAGGCCAGCCCTACACCCGAAGAGTTAATTTGCCATGACCTTGTTCTCTGCTCCAAAGTTATTGGTATACAATGAACAACATCTCTTCTATCTTTACCCTTAAATAGGAATGATATACATCCCACTTTTAGAACTATTGCAAAGAAAAATGAGATAGTCTTTATAAACTCTTTTGAGAACTCATGGTAAAAAGTACTTTATAGAACTCAGTGATAATTAGAAGAAGGATTAGAAGTTGGGTGAGCACAAGTATCAGAAGAAACATCTCATGTTTGGCCTTGGGTGTTCCATGCATGAATTCTTAATTTCAAGGGCATGGTGAGACTGGTGCCTCAGTAAGAAGAAAATAGGGGAGAGCAGACATAGAATCACATCATCCCTGTCTCAAAAGATAACATTTTGAACTCTTACACAAACAGCCTCTCGTTCTCCTGAGAGCGATGTCAGGAGAGCGCTGCGTTTACTGCTGGGCCGGGGCACGGGGCAGAAATACAGCCTGTTCCTCCCGTAAACACCACTCAGAGGTAGACGTAAAATGAGCAACAGCTACTCATTGTTCTTGCTTGTTCTGTATTTTAAAAGCTTTACCTTGCCTGAAAAAGATCCTATTTAGGCTTTTAAAATAAATTATATGCTAACGAGCTGCAAATGTAGCTTCAGCGTGTGCTACAAAAATTGACACCAAAACATTGGACAATAAAAAAAAAATCATCTATCAGAAAAGTGAGTTGGTTTAGGCAAACTTAGGAAGACCTAAAAGTTTGTACAGTGAAAACATAAAGGATTGAACTTTACAGTCTCTCGTATCCAAATTAGCTCCTTTTTTTTTTCACTTTTTTTTTCTAGCATTGAGTGTCTTCATTTTGCGTTTACCCCATTTTGTTTTTCTGCATCTAACCCCCTTGGTGGTCCTTCTTTTGGGAGTGGTGTCAATTTTCTAGAATGTGCAAAATGTTGGCAATGAGAGAGAATGGAAAGGAACTTTCTTATTTTGTGTCAGATCATACCTGCACTGTTAGCCAAACTCAGGTGTATGGCAACTTCAAAGCTCTGTGTTATTCTAACAATAAAACACAAACATGGAGGAGTTCCCTGGTGGTGTAGCGGCTTAAGGCTTCGGCGCTGGCGCTGTCAGCGCTGTAGCCTGGGTTCGATTCCCACCCAGGGAGCTACCCCCATACCAACAAAGAAAAAAAAAGAACAACCATAAACATGGAATTTAGACTTCAATTTTTATTATTAACATTAAAGTATCTTGGTTTAAAGAGTACTTCTTAAAGATGAAAAGAAATGAACAAAAATGGTATAGCAACTAATCCCAGCCCTCTTCCTAAAATGTCTTCTGTAACACAAGGAGCAAACTAAGGTACTGACGCAGAGTAGAATAAATCTTTATTTGTCCATTCATTTATTAATTAATATTTATTGAGTGATTCATTTATGCTAAGCATTATTCTAAGCACTGAGGGGTACAAGATAAATAAAACAGAATCTGGGCCCTTTTAGAAACTGAAAATATGAACCGCTGACATACAATAGGTACTAATGCAAATTATATGGAAGGTCAGAAAAGGGGGGAAATTTCTCCTTAGTGGGATGCAGATGGTTACAATAGAATTAGTGACATTTGAACTGAGACTTTAAGGATGGGTTTTCTAAGTAAGAAAGCAGAGGCAAGAAGATCGCAGGTCAGGAGACACGAAAAGCATGAATAAACAGTCCAGTGTGCAGAACCTGGATTACAAGGTTCTGGGGAGAGAGGGTTTGAAAGGTCGATCAGAACAGGCTACGAATGATCTTGAATGCTCTGCCCAAGTCCTTGTGTTTTATCTGAGATGCAGTGGCAAGTTATTTAAGGTTCTTTGGCTAGTAAATTATTTGTTTTACAAAGATTATTTTGGCAGCAATGAGAAGGGTGGCAGGAATAGTAATACTAATCTAAAACTCTCATATTAGTGCTAAGGGATTTAGCTTTTTAAATTCTCACAATAACTCTCCATGAGTTGCTATTACCACCACTTAACCATTGAGGAAAGCGAAGTCTGGAGATGTTAAATAATTCACCAGAGGTCATAAAACGAATAAATAACAGTTTCTTAATTAGAACTTAAGTTTGTGCTACACAATTAATATATCACATCTTATTCCCTAATCAATTGGAACATAATATTTAATAATTAGATATATCAGTATATAATGTTGTTACTGTTTTGCTTTTTAGTCTTTTGCACATTGCTTAAAGGATTTCAGGTGTTGGACTCTGACTTTGGGTTTAAAGCCCTTTGCCATTTTCAAACTGTATAACCAAGGGCAAGTCATTTAACCTCTCTCTGCTCTAGTTTCCTGACCCACCTTATAGTTTCATCAGGTTTAAATGAGAATCCATGTTAAGTATTTACTACAATGCCTGTAACAATTTGATACTCACTAAATGTTGAATATTATTTTGCATCATTATTGTTGTCATTAACAAGTAGGAAGCAAATTTTCAATGTATTCCCATGTAAGTTTTCCATCTCATCCAGAGGTATTTAGGACTGAAAAAGCATCATTAACTCTGTATCATTAAATGTAGTTTAGGTAGTTTTCATTCTGGTTTACAGAGCTACAGTCGTGTTGATCAAATTAGGAAGCTACACCAACTACTATTTAACCAGTCGTGAACTACATATATTGCCTTATTATTAGGTCTGTAATGTAGGGTTTCTTGAGACATTTGTGATGGCTTCTTGGCAGGCAGAAAATAGAAATTTCACAATTTTTTTAAAAGTTAGAACTTGCAGTTTTAGCAATAAGCTAAATATCAATTATACCCACTTTATGTACAAATTACTTTTTTTAAATAAATATTTTCAGTATTTCCATGGAACATTTGCTTATAGTCTGAGATATATGCATGTTTAAAACTTCTTTAAGTATTCAGTGTACTTGACAGATAAGTAAGTGCAAGTTAAGTGTAGATATGATATTGTGCTTATATGAAATCAAAACCAAATAGTTGATCTTATCTAATAACGGGGAAAAGTTTGCAAGAGTATTTTAGCTATCACATTCACAAGTTACAATTATAATCTTTTTTTCCTTCTTTTTTCAATTACACAAATTGTTGCTCTTAATAGGAAAAGATTGTACTTTGGATGGTTTGTGTGAGTGTGAACTAAATCATCAGCATATTATTCTGCTGAACATTGGGTATGGGTATAGAATACTTTTGGGTGGGCAACTACAGTTAATAATTGCAGAGACTGGATCTCTGGGAACTTTCTTTCCCTGTCACATAGTGTAACCAAATGCAAGGAAGATAGTCAACCACAAAGGTCTCCAACCAAATTGGGAGAATTAGGAGTCTTTATTAAGCCGGCGGCCACAGAGGACTAAAGTCACTGCAAAACCCGTCGCTCAGAATAGCAGTTAGTATAGGGTTTATATAGGCCATGGGGTTGAGCAACCGGTTTGTGCAGTTTAAGACGGAGGGGGGTTTCGAAAAAGGGGTAGAACAAGCAAGGTTACAAAAGCAAAAACAAGCGTTAGTTCCGGGTTGGGTAGGTGCGTAGAACAGTTGCAGAGTATCTGGAAAATATAGGTGGAAAATTACAGTATTTTAGGGTAAATTACAGAATGTTTAAGGTAAAGCATTATCTCCAGGCACAATGGCGCAATGGCGCAATGGCGCGACCAACCATGGTGGCACCCCCTCTACTCAGTACAGAACACACAATGGTATAATCATCATAACTATGTATCATGACCTTTAGTTTAGTGATGTAACTAGACTCAATGGCACCACCTTAATATAGCTTAGAACAATAGACTGCCAATTTTCATAAAAAACAACTCATCTCTTTTGGCTGTTTATGCCAAATTAATGTATTTTTAGTCACTGTCACAAGTATTTTATTCTACTTGATGATAGTTATATGTATATGTATGCATGTGTAATTATCATAGGGAATAGTTAAAGTTTGATTATCCCATTCAAAGAGAAGAAAAGCAAAAAGCAGGAAATTCCTGCTGTGGGTTTTTCTTTAGCCTTGACTAACTAGCCAAAGCAGGTGCTTTAAGAATGGCCTTTAAATATATGGCATAGTGTCAAAGCAGCCCTGACTTCACCATTTCCTATGTGTGTGGTACTAGACAAGCCATTCATCCATAAAACAATGATGATATCTGTTGCGTAGGCTTCTCAGGCATTAAATGAAATCATGTATATAAGGTGCTAAGTACTGTGCCTGGCACATCATCTGTACCACCACCACTATCACCACCATCATTATCAACACCAGCATTATCCTGACATTATCATCATTATTATCAACACCATGGCTACCAACACCACCAAAATCGTCACCTTTCTCCTATTCATCATCGCCAATATTTACCATGTGTCAGGCACTGCTCTAAATAAGCACACAATAAATAGTAAATTCCATTATTATTGTTATAATATTTTCTTTTACTGGTTTTCAGCTCATGACATTGTGTATTCTGAACCTACTACCCTGGGGTAAGACACACTATTAAGTTCCCATAGGTTCTAATCAAAACAAGCTTATACTTGGGAGTTCCCTGATGGTGTAGTGGCTTAAGGCTTCGGCACTGGCGCTGTCAGCGCTGCGGCCTGGGTTCGATTCCCAGTCAGGGAGCTACCCACATACCAAAAAGAAAAAGAAAAAAAAAAAAAACAAGCTTACACTTAAATACCTTTGGTACATGATATAAAAAAGAATATAACATTTTTCGCCTTCACTCATCTTTCTTCTTCATAAAAATGTCTCAGGATAAGACCTTGTACAGGGAAGGCCTTCCTAGATGATTTCTAAGTTCTCTGAAGATAACTCATCATGCATTAAATAATCCACATGCTTTATACCACTGAAGAGATCATAGCATAAGTAGAAGTGCTTTCTGTACTGAATAACCATAAACAAATTCTATTGTTGACAGCTGTCCTTCATGGGTCTGCATTTCTGATCTCAGAATGGGCCATCCTGCTTCTGACTTTTGAAAACCAGGACAAATTGTGGTCTTTTATTTTTAACGGAAGCTCATGCTTTTCCATAATCCTTTATCTACTTTACTTTGTGAACCCCCTCAGATGGACATAAATGGCACATAGGTAGGGTCTCCTGCAGTACAAGACACACTTTTCCAGGGCTAAACCTAGACAAAATTGTGAAGTGAGTACAATTTGCTGTCCATACCTTCCACTTTCTTTCCTCTGCCTTTTAAATCACTCAGTGGACTTTTTCCATTCCCTTCACAATTCTTCTGATTTTAATTCTCATCTCACAACAAAACCAAGATTCAGTAAAATATACTGTGTAAATCTGTATATCCTGAAGTAGGGATACTTATTGTCTTAGTGACTCAGATGGTTTGTACAATCTTTTAAAATGAAAACATTCCTTGGAAGTGGAAACCAAAAACCATAGCCTAAAATATGTCTATTTAAATGAATTGAACTCAACAGAGCATATTTCTTACACAGTCTAATTTCAAAACATGAAGAAACATGAATAGGGTGAGAGCTGTATCCCTTGACTTGACCAACCTAGCATTAGGAAAAAAGGATAGTGGATGGGCACCTTGGTTTTGAATCCTAACGCCCTCTAAGCCATAATTTCTTAATCTGTAAAGCAGAAAATATAATATCTAGGAGTAAATGCAATCATGAAATTGCTAGCACAGAATCAGGCACATAATATGTCCGCAAGAAATCAGACTTTCCTTCTTGCTTTTCCTAAGTAGTCAGTCACATATTAAATAGCTCCCTTTTTTTCTATGGGTCACCTGATCTGCTCACATCTCTTTAGTTCACCTGACATTTACATTAGTATCTTTCAGCCTAAGAGGTTTCACTATTCAAGTAAGATGTGCTTTAACAGGTCTGAATTTTAGTCAAATAATCTACTTTCCCCAAGGCACCAGAGCAGCTTAATAAAGCCAAAATCAAATTAAATTGGATTGAAAAAGAGAAAGAAAGGAAAGCAAAGAGGGGAAGAGAGGATAGAAGAGGAAAGAGAGAGAAGAAATAATGATCAACCTAGAGGCCAGGAGATGGTAACACAGGAGAGTAGAGGGTTCATTTGAACTCTATTAAGATTCAAGAGACCTGGCCTTCGATAACTCATTTAATGTCAACGACCTTCTCTATAAAAGAAAGATATGGAACTTTTCTTAAGATCTCATCCAGCTCATAAATTTTGGTTTCATGCGATTAAGAGGTAAAATATTCCTGGAGGACCCTTCAATACCAAACCCTGTTAGTCCATGACACTAAGGAGGGTGGGCTCCCATTGTCTCAACCTGATTCTTTGTCAAGACACTGCTGCATGCTTTACCTACATCATTCCGTTTAATCCTCCTGGTGGTAGTACCATCCCCACTTCAGAGAGGAAAGCTTTTTGGTTCAGTGAGTTCAAGTGACTTTCCCAAGGTCAAAGAGGCAAAGTGACAGAGGGGATTAAGAGCATCTTTCAATACAAAGCCTCAGGTACTTTGTACTGTGCCATGCTGCCACCCTCTGGGACAGAAATTGGGAATAAAGCTCCAATGACGTTAAACTGTTATTGAATGACTCTGCAATAATATTTTAGATAAATCTGAAGTGTCCGGCGATAATCATGGCAATTTCAGGAAAACACACTCTATTATGGCAGTGAGGTTCTGCTTAATGTTTAACACCTGGCTCTGTGAAAACAAAATAACAACAATAACTACTGATTGGTTGCATTTGCCAATTTTTGTAGAGTAAATATGCCACCAGAACAAATTCTAAGTTATCGACTTAAAGTCATTGAACTAGAGTGGGGAAGAGGTATGCACAAATGGCTCTTTCAAGTCAGTGCTAGCTATCTCCAGCATATCAGGTACAGCATATGTACCTGAGTTTATATGCCACTTTGATTTTCTTTAAAAAATAACAGTAACAGGACAAAATATCAGTCCAAACACTTTTTGAAGTAACTACAAATGCCACATGTTTAAATTATACCTAATCAGTGTCTTTTTTTGGGGAGGAGGGGCGGGTAGCTGATTACACAAAGTACTAGTCTACCTCTAAAAATTTCGAAGTATTATATAACTGTAAATAATCCCAGAAAATAAAAGAAAACAAAACCCAAGCTCCCGATCTTGACCTTTTTATTTCTTTTCATATGCTGGCTGGTTCTTATATCACTTTCAAATGAATACTTTTTAAGATTTCTTATGATATGTGTGAGGTTTACAAGGAACCCCAAAGCAGGGTTTCTCCAGTGAACCAGCAGGTGATAACTGCAGTTATTTGTCAGGACTGTGTCAGCAAAAGACCATTAGGGAAACCTGACCAGAAAAGGAAAGACAAACTATCTCATGGTCTTACATTCTTTATTCCTCACCTTAAGTACTTTAACTGCTTGAATTTCTCTAGAATTAAAGCAAGATGACTGACAAGTTGTAGGGAAATTGCATGCATAATTTACATGGCACTATGAGCAAGCAGAGACGTCATTTTGTAGACTGCCTCAGAAATGATATCAAATAGATTGTTTGAGAAATGATTTCTGATTGCTGAGAAAATTTACTTCATCTTACTCATTTCCTCTGATTGTGAAATGCAGAAGTAAGAATAGAGGGTTAAATGTGAAGAGAATTCTATAAGAAAATTTACACAAACGCTTAAATTATTGCCCATGAAAATGGGCAGAAATTTTTCTCCACCTACTAAATTCAGAAAAAAAAAAATAAAAAGGATGCTTAAAGCATCATGGCTATTTAAAGAAAAGTGAGGTTAAATTAAGGAACAACTCCCTTTTACAAATTATAATGAAAGGGAGAAAAAAAATCCTAAAATTTCAATTATTATCTATGGCACAATATATTTATATCTGAGCTAGTCTACACAGTGGAAAAACATATTAGGAGGTTAAAATAAAAAATAATGTTTTTTTTAAATAGAAGAAATAAGGCTTTAGGATTATTCTAAAGCAAATGATGTTAACATCAGGAAGAATATTCTAATTATTAACTTGATTGGAAACAGAGCAGGTGATGAAAAGAAACTGGATATTAGACAATGAAGAATTTTTGCTTTGAAATCATTAAGAACCAAATGTAAGTTTTCTTTCTTCACGTGTTATTTTTCTTACTAATAAAAAGTTAAGTTAGAGAAACCCCTTGGAATTTCATCCTAAATGGTTCTTTAAACCTCCATATTATCCCCTAAGTTTTAGACAACTTCATAAATGGTGGAATAATAGAAATAAAATTAAAAGCATGATTCAGACTTTTCAAAATTTACGGTCTCTAAATCTTAGATTGTCAATTTAAGAAATAGAATTCACATCTAAATGGTTAAAAATAGCACAAAATTG
Source organism: Lyroderma lyra (assembly GCA_004026885.1). Lineage (NCBI taxonomy): Eukaryota > Metazoa > Chordata > Mammalia > Chiroptera > Megadermatidae > Lyroderma > Lyroderma lyra. The sequence continues at coordinate 251,798 of PVJL010001310.1, forward strand.
AGTCAAAGCTGAGGTTCCCTCCAATTTAGGAATCAGGTGACAGCTTCAAATAGGATAGCTAGAGTAGGAAAAGAGAAGTCATCATAAAGTCCTTAGGTAAAACATACAGGTCTTAGGAAACAAGCTGAGGTATGGTCACATTCAAAGACAATCTGAGGTTGACTAATTCCTAATTTAGATCTATTGGATTTCACTTTTCACTCTTTTCTTCCCCACTTCATATCACCCACTCAACCATCTTACAACTCACAGTCAGTGAGGGATGGGTTGGTCTTTTGATAAAGGGGAGGAGAAGAAATGAGGGATATTGAACAATTGTGAGTTTGGAGAACCTGTTGGAAATCCAGTTGGAGAGGTTAAAAGGATCAGAGGTGGAAATGTAGATTTGGGGATTATCCAGGACATTAACTGACCCCTCTAGTTTAAATGGTAAACATAGGTGGTACTGATGTGGGCCAAATAGAGCAGCCATCCCCCCACTTCACTAAAGACTCCTTTTCCTTGTTTCTTTAGTTCTTAGTTTCACCTTTTCTTAATCACTTTCTTATCAATTTTCTCTGGCTCCTCACCCCGAGCAACAGATCTTCTATCCTGAAACCACCTAGTGACAAGGGCTTTAAAACCTATTTCTCTGATCAGTGCCTTTAAAGTACTAAATGAATTATTTTCTCCTAATCTAGAAACCATTAGGATACTCCCCAACAAGGCTTCCAGCCCATCTCGACCAAAGGAGTCAATACGGCAGATCTCAAGACCCATTCCCCTTTAGATCAGATAGGGTGAGAGCTCCATGGGTCCCCAATAGGTAGGGACAACAACCGTTTTCAGCAGGAAGCAGGTACAGAAGATGAGACCTTCAGCCCCTCAGCTTCCCATAAAGATTTATGGGGATCACGACTCCCAAGACGATGTGAGGAAGGTAGATAGAATAGGAAAATCTCGACCTCCACCCCCATGAGACTGCCTGCTGGAATTGTTATGCCTAGATACCACCCTTTCACATGTAATCCCTGCCCCAGACTAAGAGGAAGTTCCAGACAAAGACAGGGAAGTCAGAGGGCCCAAGAAGCCCACCAGTTGGGCCAGCTCCTAACGCCTGCCTGCGCAGTGAGTTACAATGACCTTCATTTCACCTGAACCTCATTATACCATCATTGTAATATCATACATTTGCCCAGAAGTTCATTAATATCATAACAGACTAAACTCTGGGAAAGGGCATGCACAGTCAGAAGGCAGACTCCTTGTCAATCAAATGTGTCAATTAAGAGACCCCAAAGGGAGTTCCCTGGTGGAGTAGTGGCTTAAGGCTTCGGAGCTGGTGCTGTCAGCGCTGTGGCCTGGGTTCGTGTCCCAGCCAGGGAACTACCCACATACAAAAAAAAAAAAAAAAAAAAAAAAAAAAAAAAAAAAGAGAGAGACCCCAAAGAATAAAAGACTTAGAATAAAGCCCCAAAGCCTCGTTCATCAGGGCTCCTGAGCCACTTTCTTTGCTCGAGCCCGCGCCAACCTCTTTGAAGTGTACTTTCCCCTCAATAAACTATCTTTTTGTTTCACCACTTTACTTTTGTGTGTGTCTCGTTCAATTCTTTGCTTGAGATACCAAGAACCTGGATGTCATGTGGACAAGGACACCACATTTTCCAGTAACAGTATCATTCTGGAAGTGACTAGCAATACAAAAAGAAAACCGATATCTTACGTGTGAGAAAAGGATTTGGAAGGGGGTTCCCAGGTGGTGTAGTCGCTAGGCTTCAGCACTCTCAATATGGCGGCCTGGGTTCGATTCCCAGCCAGGTGAACCACCCCACGCCTTGCCCCACCACCAAAAAAAAGAGAAGGATTTGGAGCCATTAAATGGCACTTGGAAAGATTGTCAGAAGAAATGAAAAATAAGAGAAAGAGATCAACTGTGTTGCACACTGCCTGTGGGTCAAGCAGACAGCCTTGGAAATGGCTGATGAATGTGGAATTTAAAAGGATTTTTTTTGCAAACTTTGAGAGTACTAAGCAGATTATTCTGAAGAGAAAGAGAGAAGAGAGTAAAACACCAGTGGCTTCTAACCCTGATTATCTCTCAAAATCTTCTCAGGAGTTTTAAAAATACATCTTCTTAAGTCCCTTTCTTGGTAAGTGAGACTTCTTATGTCAGTTTTTGAATTATGACCATACTCTAATATGACTTTTATTGTATTGCATGTTTTACATTTCTATTCTCTTCTTCCAATTAATCTGCAAACACCTTGAAGGTAGAATTATGTCTCTTATGCTTTTAAATTCCCCAAAGCACCTAGTCCAAAAAATTATAAGTTCTCACTAATATATGTGAGTTAATTGGCCATCTTACCATTGCTCTTTAAGATAAAATCATCCAGGTGATCAATGACAATGACTATAGGGACTTAGACACATACTTGAATAAAGATTGGAACATCTTTTACAACACAAAAATTTGATGCTAAAATAAATCTAAAGGGTATCCTGAAATGGCTAGCAGGAAATAGAATGTTTTCTAGAATGAAATGACATAAAGCCACATCAGTTTTGTTTGGGGGGGATGTTGATTTGACTTTGGAGGTGGTTAAGCCTGTCACTCTGGTATAATGTGTGTGTTCACATGATGTGAAAGAACGTAATTATAGCTGTCCCTTGATAGCCTATTCATTTACAGTGCTATTTTAGAAACAGTTATTTAATTGGTTTTTAGTGTTTTTGGAAGGAAGTTGCACTGTATAGGAGTTCTGGAGCTTTGCCCCCTATGGATTTTCTCCATTGGAATTCAATAAAATGTAATTGAATTACAATGGGTGAATCCACAAGGTGCCAATCTCTGGCTCTCAGGTTAAGGAACTCCTTTCCCTCAGGCACCCATGCCTCCCTGTGCTGAGTCTCAGGACCAGGTTTTTGGAGAACAGTACTATTCTAATGAACGCCTGTGCATGTTAACAAACAGCAAAATAATTATTGTAGTGAAATCACCTTTAATTTTAAGAATTGAAGAAAACTCACCAGATTCCTTTTCTAGCACATAGGATGTGGCATATTTCTTTAAAATGTCAAGCATAGAGACACAGATTTTATTTAAAGAACATAGAAACACTACTTTTTCTTCTTTGATTAATTCTAGGATATTGTTATTCCCCATCAAGAAAAAAATAAGTTTTCTCAATGGTCATACTAATAGCATTGTCAAAATGTAACAGAGAACTTTCAAAGGCATTATCTCCTTGACTCATTATAATATCCAATCAAGTAGCTAAGGGAAGTATAATAAACCAGTTTTTCAGATAAAAAACAAAACAATAACAAAACTGAAGTTCACAGGAAGGTTAAAATTAAGTGTAAAATAGGTTTTTCTGTATTTTTTCTTACCATTAAATAATGTAATAGCTCATAACTATTTTTTGCATTATTCTAGAAGTCCTTTGTCTATAGCTAGACATACATGATGCCTGAGTTAAGATAAACAGGTCTTCACACTTATATGTAAACTTATGGAAAAAAATGTTTCCATCAGCCTTCACTTACATTTATATCTGTATGTTCATTAATGTAAAATATATACAAAAATTCAAAGTAACCAAAGAAATAATAAAGTTATCACCCTAGAGCTTTGTTGCAATGTAATTCTGAAGCAACTGTTTAACTCTGAAAAATCAAAACAAAATGACACTAATTAAAATATTTTAAAATGAGGTCATCTACATAAGAGAAATGTGTAATTTTTTTCTGCTCCCAGTTAGTTTATTTAAGAGTAAATTAGGTTTATGCAAATTTGATATTGGAAACAAAATGGAGATTGAATACTTTTATTTTATAAACCATTTTTATTGGTTGTACAGACCAATAGTACAAAGTTGTGTAAGTGCTCCATTTTAACTTCCTCAAATTCGGAAAAGTCCTAAGAAAAGTGAAGAACTGAAGACTGTTATTTAAAACTAACAAACAAACCAACACAAACACAACTTTTGAATTGAAAAACTGTTAACAAAAGCTTTGCAAAATGAATTGTCTATTTTGACATCAGGCTAAAAATGTTGCGTTTGATACCACTCACTTTTCCTTCTCGGGCATGTATATAACATTTTGTTTTGTACTCTGTTATTTCTTTTCTTTTTTGGGATTTAAAACTATGTCATTTACTCACATAATTGCTCCTCTCATGGCTATATCTATACTTCCTGCATTTCAGAGAGCCATGATATTTATTTCTCCTCTTTTCTGTTCCATAGGTGAGTCATCTAACTTATTTGATCTAAGTGTCCATATCTTTAAAGTAAAAAGTTAGACAATAAATTCTTTATGATTTCCTCCAATTTTAAAACTTTATGCAGTTTTAGAGAAAATCTGAATTTCCAACAATATAGTATAACACTAAAGAAAAAGGATGAAGAGAGTTTCTTTTTCACCCTCTGTAAGTTATGCCTGGACACTTCCCTTGATGATATTTCAAACCCCAGACAACTACACACTGAGAATGTGAGACAGAGAAGGACAGAGAATTGGTGAAGTGCAAGAGAATGAGGCAGGTGGAGAGAGACATAGAGAAGGATCTTCCGGACATTTATGGATTGTAAGTGTATTAGATGTAGTTAAAGCACCATTACACTCCAGAATCCCTAAGAGACTCCTCTTTCTCCATTAAAAACAGCTCTACACTTCCATGTACTCCAAAAAACACCTTGTCATCATCCTTTCCTCCTTTCTGTCTTTCACTCCCCAGAGAAAATCTATCAGCAAATCCTGTCAGCCATACCTTCAAGATAGGTTTAGAATCTAACCCTTTTTCACCACTGCCACTACCAACAAGCTCCCCTGATGTCTCATTTGGATTATGGCAGTAGTCTCAATGGTTTCCTCATCTCTGCTCTCTCAGCCAGACTACTGACCTTCTTAAAACATAAATTAGATCCTGTCATTTCTTTTTAACTCTAAAGACATCCCATCCCACTCAGAGTAAAAACCAATGCCATAAGATGATTTATGAAGTCCTTCACAATTTGCTGTCCATTCCCAACACCTTACCCCTCTTTGTTCAGTGGGTTCTGGCCACACCGGCCTCCTGGCCCTTCTAAAACAGCAAGGAAGTTCCACCAAGGGGCCTCTGTAATTCACGTTTCTTCCATCTGAAATGGTCTTTATCTAGATGTCAACAGGGACAGCTTCCTTATTCTTTTGAGATCTTGATTCCAAACTTCCCTTTTCGACTGAGGTCCTTTCTGATCATCCTGCCTAACTTTTACCCTTCACTACCCACCCACCACACACACATTTCATACTTCTTTCTCTTGGTTTGTATTTTTTCTTTAGCACTTATCAGTACCTAACATATTGGTTACAATCATATATTTGAATTATTTATCATTTTTATTGTTGATACCCCACTTAAAAAGGTAGGGAGGTGGGTCACTTTTGTTCACTTCTTTAACTTCAATTCCTAGAAGGGTGTCTGGCACGTAATCAGTCCTGAGTATCAGTTGAATTGAATTCGATCTAACAACAGGCTGGAAATCATGAACTATGCCTTGAAAAGTATGTCTGACACTGGATAAGTGATGGAGCATGTAGAGGCCATTTTTTTTTTTTTTTTTTTTTTTTTTTTTTTTTTTTTTTTTTTGTGAAGAGAAGTATAAGGCACTCAGGAATAAGGACCTACTTTGGGGAATATCACAATGAGAAAACTGAGTAACAGAGCAGTGAAGGTCACTGTGACAGTTAGCCCAAGAGTACAGGCTTAGAAGCCTGGGCCTCAAATCTTCCCATTCAAGGAGTCTTTCTAGAGATGCAAACCATTTAATTTTCAAATTTAATAAGAATGAAATACAAGTAAAACAACAAAAGAATTTTCTGTTTTACCTTAATTGCTATCAAATCCTCAAGTTACTATTAGCCATAAATAAGCTAATGCTGGATAATATCCCCTTACATAATAATATCCCTTATTGAGAACTAATGTTGTGTAAACATAAAAAATATTTTAAATGCTGAAATTACAAAAAAGCAATAGCATTCAAAATGGTGTGAAAAGTGGATAGAGATCTAGATGATTAAAAAGTGGCAGAATATTGACATGATAAAGCTGGGTAATGTATATAGATCTCATGATACTATTCTATTTACTATCCATATGTTTGAAATTTTCTATAATAAAAATTTAAGTGTTAAAAATAAATGAAACAAATTCTAAAGTCTCACTCAGTATTATTTTCTAGTCTCTTAAGAAATAGTTATAACCAAGTGAGCTACCATTTTCTTCATTTTTTGCTTCTGCTTTATCTTCTCTTAATTCAGGAATAAGAAGTTGTATTCTCATGTGATGCCAAGGCACAGAGTTACCCCAAGAGATCCCGAAGAAGCTTGTGTACTGTAGTAGTCACCTTTAGATTGGTTTTCTATGAAAACAGATAAACTTTACGAAATCAAATCACCTTGCTTTCCTAGAGGAAAAACCTACATATTTTCTCTCCTCTTCCAATGTAAAGACAAAATAGTAATAAAAAAAATGTGGCATAGTCATTTCTTTTTCTTTGTGGTGAAGAATTTCTCCCCTGTGGATTATTTATCATCAATGTACTTCTAATGTATTTCTATTACCTTATTTATTCCAGATTTCTAGCTTTTCATTTTTATAATATGAGAACAATCAAAATGCATTTTCATCTTTCCTGTAGCTTTCAGGTTTCTTCATCCATTATTTCCATTTTATTTTAATTCTTTATATTCTTACTTTAACTTCATGGTCTCTCCACCTCTATAGAATTTCACAAATGTGCTTTATTTTGCCCTTGACTGCCCTTTCTCTTCATTATCCTAATCTCTCCATTTCTTCATTTGCATTACCCACACTTACCTTTCCCCATAAAAAACAAAACAAAACAAAACAAAAGCATTGAGTATAATTCAGTCTAATATATATGACTCAGACATGTATAATCCAGTTTAGATTTTTTGTAGTTCAGAAGTCAACTAAAAAAGGTGCTATAAGGGGAGTTCCCTGATGGTGTAGTGGCTTAAAGCTTCCGTGTTGGTGCTGTCAGTGCTGCGGCCTGGGTTTGATTCCTGGTCAGGGAGGTACCCACATACCAAAAAGCAAAAAAAAAAAAAAAAAAGTGCTATACTTCACATCTTTCTTTTAGGGATTACCTTTTCCCTTGGGAAAAGGTTTCCACTAACAACACTATTTATGGGGTTGCCTGGTTGGTATAACGGTTAGGCTTCGGGGTGTGTATATATATATATATATAGTCATGGTGTTCCTTGAAATATCCTTGTATGTCACTCCCCTGATTAAAGCCCTTCAAAACCTTTCCATTGCAGTTGACATAAACTCCAACTCCTTTCTTCCTGAAGGCCATAAAAGGTGTAGATTTTTGGCTCTGTGGCCCTGTGTGAGGCTCTTTCTTCCTCTTGGGTCACTGTCCGGCCTTCCCTCAGTTCCTCCTGGCATCCTCACTAGCATAAGTTTCCTGTATATCCTCTGTTTCAGCCCACTATTGGTTTCCTTCTTAGCACTGATAGCAGTTTGTTTTCATATATTTTGTTTATTTATGTGCTTTAACTTACAAAAAAAAAAAATACTTTCATTATATTGTATGCTCCTGAAGGATTAAAATCTCCTAACTCTACCATTCTATCCCTAAGACTTAGGTAGAATAACAAGCTAGGATAAAACAGTTAGGAGGAACATTCATTTGAGCTACCTAAGTCTTAACACATACTTGTATATTTGATTTATTCTTTGTTCATCTTAGGGAAACAACTTAAGAAATCTTTCAATTTTGGTTAATAGCAGAATCCATTAAATTTCACTTCAATTATCTAAATAGCCAATAATTTCCTCTTACTGGTACATGCTTTCTCAGCAAAGATTTAAAATCCATGGAAGATGAATGATATTGACTATCATCATGATTTCATTACCCTTTAAACATTTTGCATATTCTACAACAGCTAAACAGTGGCTCCTTTTAGCCCTTCATGGTTAGCACACAAAATCTACCATGATCTGTTCTAAATACAAAAAATGGATGTGGTGGTCATATTTGGGGTCTGTTTTTTGTAAATGAAAAATTTTTATAAGTAGTTTTATATAAAGAGGCAGAAACAAACAACTGACCAGTTTAATAATTTTGAACATGGAAATACATATATATTTTGGGCGGGTAGTTCCCTGGCTGGGAATTGAACCCAGGCTGCAGCGTTGAGAGTGCTGAAGCCTAGCCACTACACCACCAAGGAACTCCCAAACATAGAGATATATATCTATGTTTTAATTTCTTTCTAGAAGTATTGAGAGATCAAAAAATAAATCACTAGATACTTAGATAACTTAGGATAATATATTTTTACACAAAATGTTACTTATCCAGTAATATAGATCAGCTGTATTTTCTCATTTCTGCTAATCTTAATTCTGGGCATCCTGAATTCTATTTATTTAGTTTTATTTTGTTTATATGTTTGTTTTAAGGGTCTCTAAATTGGTCAAACTGATATTTCTACATGTGTCTGCATCTCCTTTAAAAATCAGAAACTCTTTGCTAGGGAATGAGATATTACAACTACATACATACAAGGACAAGAATGGTTGCCTTATGTGGTAATATCTGAAATATGATACAAGGTCTTACTCCTTTAAAAATACCTGCTCCATTATTTGTTTATTTTATTAAAATCCTTTCTTTGAGATGGGCACTATCTATAATATAAAAAGCAGAATAACAAAGCACAAAGGATTCACAGTGGTGAAAGAAGATCCCTCATGAAAATTAGTTAATAGATCACTTTGCCTTCCTAAAGCTCACTGTCATCATGGTTAATAATAAGGCCAACACCAATAGAAGCAATAAAACTTGAGTACTTATTACACCGGGCATTATGACCAGTATCATAAGGTAAAAGTTATTATGCATGGTTTTTTGTTTTGTTTTTTTTTTTGCTTATTTGGTATGTGGGTAGCTCCCCGACTGGGAATCGAACACAGGCCGCAGCGCTGACAGCCTTAAACCACTACACCATCAGGGAACTCCCTTATTATGCATGTTTTACAGTAAAGGAAATTAAGCCTTGGGGAATAAATCGACTTGCCCAAGTTCTCTAGGTATTTGAGTTTGAATTCAAACCAAAGATATCTGACTCCAAACATTTTATTCCAGAAATCTATAAAGTTAGGAGATTAGATGAGCTAATCTCAGGAAAAAAAGTGCTATTTTCTCAATATTAATCAACTGTTCTAGTAGAAGGCAAAACTGGTATGCCGGGAGAAAATAACAGGTCTGC
>PVJL010001310.1:261176-277098 GCA_004026885.1 Lyroderma lyra
AAAAAAAAAAAAAAAAAAAAAAAAAAAAAAAAAAAAAAAAAAAAAAAAAAAAAAAAAAAAAAAAAAAAAAAAAAAAAAAAAAAAAAAAAAAAAAAAAAAAAAAAAAAAAAAAAAAAAAAAAAAAAAAAAAAAAAAAAAAAAAGGCTAAAAGCCACCCTACTCCAAAAAAAAGGAAGGTTTAAACTTACTAATAATCAATGAGATGCAATTAAAACAAGATAATATTTTCTGCTTTCGGGGCCATAAATTATTTTTTCTTATATTGAAGTAATTGCTGAGAAACAGGCAATATTGCTAACAGCATAATTTAGTCAACTTTCCTGTTACACATTTTGGGATTATGTAAGAAAAACCTAAGATTATGTATCTTCTCTTTTGAAAGTTTATTTTGAGAAAATAGAGTTGGGCATAAAAGTGTATATCAGGATATCCTACAGCATTATTTTAAAATAGCTAAACTTTAGAAACAATCATGACATGAAAAAAAGAAGGGGGGTATTAAATTACTATGGCATATCCCTAAAATAAAAAAATTACATAGGAGTTCCCTGATGGTGCAGTGTCTTAAGGCTTCGGCGCTGGCACTGTCAGCGCTGCGCCCTGGGTTCGATTCCCAGTCAGGGAGGTACCCACATACCAAAAAGAAAAAAAAAAATTACATAGTTATTAAAATTATACTTTAGAATATGGAAAATTATCCCTTTTTATTTTTCTAGAATATACATAAAATAATGTACACCAAATTTTCACAGTGATTTGCTCTTCATGGACAGATTTCTGCTGAATTTTTTTTCTACATTGTAATAATTCTTTTTTCTAAATTTTACATAGGGAACACCTATTATCAACTAACAAAATAAATAAGTATTTTTTAATTAGTGCAGTTAAAAAAATTCTTATCCCAAACAATCTAATATAAAATACACCATTGCGAATAAACACAATTCATTATATTACCTATAAGAAACATTAGAGAAGAAATATAAAACTTGAAAGAGTTCAGCCTAAACTGAATGCAGACTTTATCTCTTACTGGCTATGCAACTTGGAGTGACTTATTTATAAAATTGTGATAGCATTGCATCCTTGGGATTATACAAGGAATCACTGACAATGGTATATAAAACTTATATATCATAATGGTAGAAATATTGTCTACCCACATTTCCAGTTTCCAGTCTTAAAATACTGTGAAAATGCAATTACAGCTTATATATTTTATTTGCATCACCTTATAGGAATACATGTTATATAATTTTCTACAGTTTCACATTTAGATACTAGGTAAGTTTTATTATAGTGGCACAACTATAGAACATCAAAAGAGAACGAAGAAAGCAATGAGCCCCAGACTAGAAACAAGTGTAGGAAGAGGAGTGAGATTATGGGGCTTGCAAGGAGGATATATTCTATACCTTCAACTGGTCAATTTGAACTCTACATAATCAAGTATGAATTCATTTCATTTACTACAGATCTAGATTTTCTTCTGAAGTTTTTTTGGTTAGGTTGTTTTTTCACATTTCTCACACACATTGTTTAAATAACCAAACCCACAACTGTTGATATTCTACTGTGGATTGTACAAGTGTAAATGGTTAACTGAAATAAAAAGAAGTGATTTATATAGAATAAAAGAGCAATAAAAAATGCATTGGGAGTTCCCTGATGGTGTAGTGGCTTAAGGCTTTGGCGCTGGCGCTGTCAGCGCTGTGGCCTGGGTTCGATTCCCAGTCAGAGAGCTACTCACATACCAAAAAAAAAAAAAAAAAAAAAAAAAAAAAAAAAAAAAAAAAAAAAAAAAAAAAAAAAAAGATAAAAAAAATGCATTGACCCAATACAACCACCCTGGTGGTCTGTAGGTGTGAACAAAACAGACTAAATAGGGAATTTTAGAAATGCTGTGTGCTATTTACACTCTTTCTGAGAAAATATACCTGAGTTAGAATTTACATTTCCAAACAGATTCTAAAATAATATTGTTATGTTAATATATCATACCACCAATATAATTGGCTCCCAATCTTTGAGGCACATAGTACATTTTGCAGTTGAATTTAGGCATACCCACGTGGGTTGTTTTGGCCAAATTCGTGAGAGTAGGAGTGACCTGTGTCACTACTGGGCAGAAGTTTTAAGTACTGATGTGCAATAAATACATCCTCCCTTTTCTGCTGGGCCCTGGAAAGATCCAGATGATGGCAGTTCTTTCAGCCTGCATCTCAGAGAGAGAGATATAAGGGGAGCCTTCCAGTGATTTTTTTTTTTTTTTTTTTTTTTTTTTTTTTTTTTTTTTTTTTTTTTTTTTTTTTTTTTTTTTTGCTTTTTGGTGTGTGGGTAGCTCCCTGACTGGGAATCGAACCCAGGCCGCAGCGCTGACAGCGCCAACGCTGAAGCCTTAAGCCACTACACCATCAGGGAACTCCCCCCTTCCAGTGATTTTTGATGGCATGTACCATGAATGAAGACAAAACATCACTTTTAAAAGAATGGTTCCCATTCTTTTAAAAGTGTGTAGGGGGCAATTGCTGCCTTCTACCTTCAAAGAACATTTGGTAATTTTTAGAAACATTTTTGATTGGCAGAGTTTATATGGAGTGTGTGTTAACGGCATCTAGTGAATGGAGGCTAGGAATGATGTTAAAAATCCTACAATGCACAGGACAGCCCTTTACAATGAAGAATACCCAACCCAATATGTCAGTAGTGCCAAGTGTGATAAATCCTATCTTAAACCATGGAGATAAAAGGATTTTTGTTACTATAGCATAATCTAGGCTATTCTTACTAATATTAATAGATAGCTCAATATTTGAAAATCTATTAATATAGTTTTCCATTATGATAGAGCAAAGAAGAAAAAATGTGATCATCTCAATAAATTGTGAGAACCCATTTGAAAAAAATTCAACATTTATCTGTTAGCCAACTAAGGAAACCATAACTATTTTCTTTTTTTTTCTTTTTTTTTTTTTGTATATGGGTAGTTCCCTGGCCAGGAATCGAACCCAGACCACAGCACTGACAGCACCAGCGCCGAAACCTTAAGCCACTACACCACCAGGGAACTCCCCCATAACTATTTTCTTAATATCATATTTGAATATAATAAAAACCTACTTCTCAAAATAAAAGCCAAATTTATGATTAATTTTGAGTCAGTAGAATGAGCCCACCAGGCCAAAAAATAGAAAATATAGTTTGTTCATTTGGTAATATATTTCTTGCTTTGGGAGATATTGCTTATATACATTAATAGGATCAATGAACATCTTTTGGGGACCTCTGTCTCATGCAGGGGTTTGGACTAAATGTGTTTTATCCTCTCTGCAGTTCTATATTAAGGCTTTTTAAAAGGTGAATTTAACAGTTAGTTGTACACTAGATGCTAATTGCAACCAAAAAACACAAAATATTTGATAATATTTTGAAATATGGGTGGTTTCCATTTTATAATTGTGACCTACACATTTTGTAATCTTCCTTATACTGACTAGGTCCTCAAGATAATGATTAAAACTTGAAATTACGACTGGCTAGAACTGGGATCAGTGAGGATTCAGGCACTCTGCTAATTCCATTGGTTAACACTACCTAACTGGTCCTGGAATAATGGTTTAATCAAGCTCACTGGTAGGTGTATGCTAAAAATTCCATTTATTCTCAGAGGAACTCAGCAATGAAGCTCTTATAGAAGTGGTAAAGAGGAATTTAAGAAAGAGGAATTACCATGAAAACTACTCTTCACTCTCCCACCCCCATAATTTACTAATCAAAGACTTTTCTGGTCAAAAAATGGTCATGAAAATTTTTGAAACAGATAACACAAATTTTTGGAGTAGTTCAAATGTCCTCAGAAAAATGAAAAATGCTTCTATTTGCCACAGAGACATTTACCAGGTGAGAAGATGATGTCTGCAGTCTGGATTTAATGATCTTGTTCTAAGAAGCTCTTACTAGTCCAGTGCCTGAAAAAAATCCTTCCAAAGAAATATTTGGAACTTACATGTTAAATAATTTGATTTTACATACTTAAGAAATTATAAGCATTCTATTTTTGTATTTATTCCCTATAATGATCAATTTCTGTGTTTTATGAAAAAATATGATTTTCAAGAATGAAACTCCCATTTACAACACAAAATATTGGAAAAAAGGCATTGCCTTATGTTGACTACACACATAACCAGGGTCTAGGAGTGAGCTGAGTCAAAGCTGAGGATTATCTGTATCATATAGCAACAAAGAGCAAGCTGTCTTGGACAATAACCAATATAATGACTGCATTTTTCTCTTAATACATTATGAACAAAGTCAAGAGGTCCTAAATTCTGTATAGTAGATCAATAGAAAACTTGGGATTCAGCTTTAGGAATTGGCGATGCTCTTAACTTCAGCTGTAAAAACAGAGAATGGAGCTTTTTATTTCTGTAATTTCTAATGCTTTGTTATTTATGAGTGAATTTTAAAAAGAATAATTGGAATATTATTTCAGTAATATTTGATTTATAATAATACAAATAGAAAACTTCAGATATTTAGTCACTTATGAATATAAACTAGTGAGTATTTATTATCAACATTCAGGGAAATGTTTCAGAGGTATTATGGTTACACTCTCACAATACATCAGGGATATTTTATCCATATGGATTACAAAGTTCAGAGGACACAATGGCCAAATCTGATGCATTGTAGATTAATGCTGGAGGTGAGAAAACATGGTCAGGCAAAGTTGAAGTAAGAATCAGGATGTGTAACAAAAAAAAATCTGTAAAAATTTTTCATTTTTAACTATAAATAAACATTCTGGAGGAAACTAGAAGAAATACATTATTTTGTAAAATGAACAGATTCTTACAATGGCACAAAATACTATGTACCTATTATACTTTTTCAGATCAATTCTCTTTTCTTTTTTATTTTAGATAACTACCAAGCAGATAAAAATTAACTGAAATATTTAACAGTTTGTTTGTTATAATACAATACAGACCAAATTGCCAGAGTACAAATTTCATTCTTCACCTTTGATAATTATTTATTAATTAATTTATTATTATTATTTTTGTGTTTGGTGGTTCCCGGGCTGGAAGTCAAACCCAGGCCGTGGCTTTGAGAGCGCTGAAACCTAGCCACTACACCACCAGGGAACCTCCGATAATTATTTAGATGCAGCCTGCATTCTGGGTTGGAAATAAAGCTGTGATCATTGATTCACCTTACAAGGGAAATTACTCTGAAGAGGTTTCAACCACCCAATTTTGTATCAACCCTGCATTATAAATGAATAGTCAATTCAAACAATGAATTGTCTCAAGTGGAAAAAATTAATTCATACAAGGTAGTCTTAAGTTGACAACAACAAATAAACCAAACAGAAAACAAAATGTGTTGGTTTATTGAATTTTCATATGTTTGTAAAATACATTGGTTAGTTATTCATGCACATGCAGTCTTTCTTTATGAAGTTATAGGTCTTGCTGATATTTGTTCTTTTTTTTCATCTTCCCCACTTTTCTTTAGACTTTTTTTTTATTTTTATTTTTTTATGGGGATAGTTCCCTGACTGGGAATCGAACCCAGGCTGCAGCACTGACAGCACCGAAGCCTTAGCCACTACACCACCAGGGAACTCCTTAGTCTTCTTTTTTGAGATTGATCTTTGGAGGCTTCAGGCTTCAAAGTGGATAATGAATGACAGACCACAGTCTTCTGGTCATATTCCAATGGAGAAAGGCCTATGCATTTCTTTGATATTTAAGGGCTGTTATTAAAGGATAGTTCTCTTTCTGAATTGTACCCAGTAAAATGGGCAGGCAGGAGGTTGTGTAATGTGTCTACACTGAGCTCACATTACTCATTCTTACTCAAACCAGGCAAATCTAACTGTACTTTGATCAGAACCACTGAATTGGAAATTTAGAGTGTGGCCTAGCAGATGAATTCTGAAGGCCTTTGTCAAACATCTCTGTTTCCTTATAGTTAATAGTTTGTAAGAAGATTAAGAAAGAAAAAGCATAGATGATACTATTCCAAATGGGATTTCTATATTTTATGGATGACTGCCACGGTCTCCACCTTAGATCTCTTTATGGGATCTATAAAACTGTTGGGGGTTAATAATAACAGTGACTTGAAAAATGTATTCTTTAACTGGTCAGAACAGATTCTTATATGTTTTTGCTGGTGTCCCTTTATATCTTGCTCATGTTTTGCTGAACATGTGCCTCGTGTGCTACAGTTCTGAGGACATAGGTAGTGGATGACGATTGGATTTAGATGTTTGTTAGTAAGAGCTATGCAAGGGGCAGTCTAATGACTACTCTACACACTCTGGCAGAAATAAGCATTGTAAACACAGAATTCTGTAAGCAATGCCTGGTTTGGCCCTTTTGGGCATCAAAATGTGAATCCTCACACGGGAAGTAAGGGGAACACTGAATTTAGAACATAATATGAACATCAAAACAATCTACTGAAAATGACTTAAGCTTCACTTCTTTTTTTTTTGCTTTTTTGGTATGTGGGTAGCTCCCTGGCTGGGAATCGAACCCAGGCCCCAGCACTGACAGCGCCAGTGCTGAAGCCTTAAGCCACTACACCACCAGGGAACTCCCAAGCTTCACCTCTTAATGAGAACATTTTCTACATCATTGTGTGCAAAATTGTAAGTAATACATATGGGCTCTGTAGTCTCTTTCCTCTTTTCCAAGGAAGTGGTGAAACCCTTAACCTATGTGACTTAGGAGAGAGATTTGTCCCAGTTTGGATTCTTGTCTATGTGTGTTCCATTATTGTTTTGGTATGAGGTCTAATTGGAGAAAGAATGTTTGCTTTTTATATCAGGTTATTAATATTTGCTTCTGCTCTTCCTTAAAATTTAGTCTGAAAGTAGTAAGTCTTAAACTCTAGGAAATGTTTTGCTCCCAAGTACTTCAGGTTGCTGATTGAAGCTGTGTGGTGCTGCTGCTCCCTTGTTTTTCTTAACCAACTACTTTGGGTTTAAATATTTTCTACCAATGACTAGCTCCCTGTGGGATCAGATTTTTTTTTCCACAGAACAGTTCCTGAGTATTACAGTCTGTGTAGAATATGTGCTACAAAAGATCAGTGTAGGGTGGGAAGCAGCATTCCTTTTGGGCAGAAAGAGTTTACCTCACTGTTTAGAACAGCTGAAAATAGAACTTCCTATGCCTGAAACCTATGTAATCCTTGCTAACAGATGTCACCCCAATAAGTCTAACAATAAAAATGAATTAAAAAAAAAAAAAAGAAAATAGAACTTCCATTACACAGAACTATAAAAGTCAATAGTTGCATTCAATTCCATTAAATTTATCTCTAGTAGCTCTGTAATATGATTAAGCTTTCTATAGTAAATATTTTGAAGTTCCCACTATTTCATTTATTCAGAATTCACGAATCTAGACAATCTAATACCTTTAGATTCTGATTACACTCAGTAATAATATTTTCTATAGACAATTTGGTATTGGATTCATCCGGGTAGGCTAACTCTTATAACCCCTAAATATCAGTGTCATTAGGCAACAAATGCTTATTTAATAGTCACTGTAGGTTGGCACAAGGGGTGAGCTGGGGTCCAGAGGAGTGATTGTGATCCCTGTAGTCATTTAGGAATCTAGGACTTCCATCCTGTAGGTCCCCTCTCCTCTAGGTCCTTGTTATTCTCTCTATTCAGGTGGAGGTATAATGAGATAGGCCTGAAAATGGTAATCATTTTAGCTCATATTCCATTATCATGAATTGATTTCTCTGAGCCCAAGAATAAAAGGAGAACATGGATATGATGAATTACTAGCACTGTCTTACAGATAAGAAATAATTTAACATCACTGTCCTAGGACAAAAATGGAAGAATTATTTTGTTTAGTATACCTTTACTTTTGTCTTTTTTTTTAACATTTAATTTTCTTTTCATATTTACATGTAAATGTGATAATATAATAAGAATACTTTTTTGTACTAACACATGAAAATGGTTCTATTGTGTTTTACCCGGAAACTCTTTATGATATTTTCATAATAAGAATAATGAATTCACACTAAGCCATCCATAATTTCTTGCTTAGTTTTTGTGACCAGCGGCAGGTATTTGCAAGATGCTTGATTGGGATTTCAAGTTCAAATTAAGTAACAGAGGAAATCGAATTTACCCAGCTATGAATGACATGCTCTATTTGAAGGCACTGAATTTAACAACCATATTAAAGGAAATAAAAATGTACAAATGACCTATAAGAACGTAATTTCATAGAAATTTTGAAACATATTTCAATTTTATCTATAGGATTCAATTTTTTTTATACTCTTAACTGAATGATAATGATTGATGATACATGGATAATACTAAACTAATAGTGGCTAAGACAAATGACCTTACCTTTCTAAGTACTTTGTATACTATTTGGCAAAAGATTTAAGCAGTGAGAATAATAATTCCAAAACATATTTCCTTTCAGCAACAGGAATTTTCATAGTTTTATTTAGAAATGAAAAAATAGCAGATTATCTGATTTAATGTATAGAATCTCTACCTGAATTGCCAGAAGGGAAATACTTCATGTACACATGAAGTACATGTGTACTGCTAGGCTTGGTCTTCCAGAGCACAGCCAAGGTGAATGAGTTGAGAGAGAATCAAAACTATATTTAAAACTAGGCTTATAATTGGACTTTTGCTATTGAAAATGACACATGTTTTGCTACTCAGAAGGGAAGAATAAGCTTTGAGGTCATTATTTATCCCAAAACTTTTATTGATGAAGCACTGTCTACTAACCATCCATAAGATCGCACATGTTTGTATGTGAAAGGAAAGGAGTTTATCTCTGCCAACCATGCAGGAACCAGGGAGGGAAATACATTGATAGCATCCACTTCAAGTAATTAATAAAAATTTTTTGGTAGTATACAGGGACTAAGTCACTTAAAAGTTGTAAAATTAGTTTGTCTCTAAGCAATTCAGGTAACACCTATTTAAGATAGTTCAGGGAGTTCCCTGATGGTGTAGTGGCTTAAGACTTTGGCGTTGGCGCTGTCAGCGCTGCGGCCTGGTTCGATTCCCAGTCAGGGATCTACCCACATACCAAAAAGCAAAAAAAAAAAAAAAAAAAAAAAAGATAGTTCAGTAGCAAAATAGGTACTTCAGTTTTGGGGGAGTTTTTTAAGCTGGCATTTTTCAAGCACATTTTACTTTTCAGGCTCTGAGATCAATACCTTTTATTAGTAATCTCATTTATGACTCCTAATCACATGAGGTAGTTAATACCATTACCCAGATCCTTAAAAATTTTTTTTTTTTTCTTTTTGGAATGTGGGTAGCTCCCTGACTGGGAATCGAACCCAGGCCGCAGCGCTGACAACGCCAACGCCGAAGCCTTAAGCCACTACACCATCAGGGAACTCCCTAAATTTTTTTATTACCATTAAAGTTATTTACACATTTATTCATCAAATTTTCACTATTATATACCAAAGACAATGAAATGTGCAAAGAAAATACTGAGGTACATAAACAATGATCTCCAACTAATAAAACTGAACATACAATTTTACTACCTCATGGCTGTCATTTTGCATAATACATGATGAGAAAGCTTTCTTTTTCTCCATCCCATCTCTTTCATCAAGGTCTTTCTTTCTCAAGCTTTTACACAAACTCTTCTCTCCTCTAGATTCTCTTGTCTAACTCTTCTTCCATACCTCAGAACTTAACTTAAATATCACTTTTTCAGAAAAAATTTCCTTGACCTATCAATTAAATTTTTGTTCCTCAGGTTACTCTCTCTCAAAGTTCCTTTTCATTCTCCTTTATTCCACTCACCACAATTTATAACTTGAGTATTACTTTGTAAACATATACTTGAGTATTTGTTTAATGCTTGTGTCACAAATTGGGCCATAATCTCTTTGAAGCAAAGAGCAATTTCATTAAGCTCTTCTATGCAAAGTTTAAGGCTTTGCATTTTATTTTAAATGCAAATATAAGTCATTAAATATTAGGAGGGTAGTGAGATGTTTTTGTTTACATTTTAAAAAGACTTTTTCTGACTACTGTGATTCTTTGTACTTTGAATGTGTTCCATTTAGTTTGTTTTTTGGTAAATCAAAATTTTAATTACTTTGACTTTTATTTTTAATATTAAAGGGTCTGATTATCACAAACTCCTAGTTTTCATATACATATGAGGTCAGACAATTAAGTTTGTGCACTCATCCTAGAAAAAGTGCTATATACCTCATTGCTGAATATCACTACCATAACCTTTGAAGTACTCCCCTTGGGAGGTGATGCAGAGATGCCAGTGCCTAGTCCACCCTTCAAAGAAATTTTGGAACTCTTTTTCTGGAATGACCATCAGAGTTATCATCATATGATTCTTTTTTTTTTTTTTTTTTTTTTTTTTAATTCATTTTTATTGTTAGACTTAAAAATATGGAACGCTTCACGAATTTGCGTGTCATCCTTGCGCAGGGGCCATGCTAATCTTCTCTGTATCGTTCCAATTTTAGTATATGTGCTGCCGAAGCGAGCACCATCATATGATTCTTGATGCCCGGAATATCATCAAAATATGTTCATTTCAATATTTCCTTTATCTTTAGATTAAAAAAAGTATTGGGGGCCAGATTAGGTGAGTAGGGAGGGTATTCCAATACAGTTATTTGTGTCTTGGCTAAAAAACCTCCTCACAGACAGTGCCCTGTGAACTGGTGCATTGTCATGATGCAAGAGCCATGAATTATTGATAAAATTTTCAGATAATTTTTGTCTAACTTTTTGATGCAGCCTTTTCAGCACTTCCAAACAGTAAACTTGGTTGACTGTTTGTCCATTATTGATACAAATTAATAATGAACAAACCCTATGATATCAAAAAGGTTAGTGGGGAGTTCCCTGGTGGTGTAGCAGCTTAAGGCTTTGGCTCTGGTATTGTCAGCGCTGTGGCCTGGGTTCGATTCCCAGCCAGGGAGCTACCCACATACCAAAAAGCAAAAAAAAAAAAGGTTAGCAACATTGTTTTGGACTGACGGAAATTTTTGGTCATCGTGGAGAATTGGTTGACTTCCATTGTGCACTTTGATTCTTTGTTTCAGAGGTGTATTTGTATACCCATGTTTCATCACCTTTATAACTCAATGCTAAACATCATCTTGCCTCTTCAAAAAGTCTTAGCAAACTATGACTCTAGTTTGCTTTTGTTCACAGGTGAGCTCCTTCAGGACTATTTTTGTACACACCTTACTCATGCCAAGATTTTCAGCTAAGATTTTCCTAACTGTTTCTCTATTAATGTTTACTTGGAGTGCCATGCTTCTCAGTAAGCTGATTATTTGGACACCCAATTCAACAAATTTTTACAATGTTTTCATCAGTTCTTCTTATTACTGGCCACCCTGATCTCTCCTCATCAGTGATGCTTTCTCTTGCTTCAGAAAAATGTTTAATCCATTTGTACACTGCCATTTTTTTCATGGCATTATCCCCATAAATTTGGACTAAACATGTCCCTGATTTCACCTCCACTCTTGCCAAGGTTAACAAGAAATTGAAGATTTGCTCATTGCTCTAATTCAAGCTCTGACATTTTCACAATGGCACACAAAAACATGTAATGATAATAATGAATGTCACTCAGCAAGCTACCAGCACGTTAACATAAACATAGCTGTGAAGCTCAGATATACCAAGATTATGAAACCTTACCAAGCTGTTTGTATAGTGCTGTCAACGTAAACACAATAGCAAGATCACAAACTTAATTGTCAGACCTCGTACAGTGCTAGGTCTTGAGTTGTTGATGGTTTATTATAAGAGTTATGACTAGCACTTCCAAAATAATGGGAAAGTGATCTAAGTGATCAGATGGAATTTGTAATTTAAAAAAAGAGCTCTATGAATTATGAGACTAGATAGTTCAGTGGGCACTGAGCTGGAGCAGTGGTGAACATTTTCAAGGAGAAAGACCTACATAAACTGGTTTTTATGGTACAGAAGTATTAAAAATAACAAAAAATGCTAGAATGGAAAGAAAAGCAGAATGTGAAAATTCAGGGAAATAGGAAAAAAGCATAGCATAAGGGATACATAAAGAACATTTATTTGATAGAAACAAAAGGTCTATGTGATAAGTTAAAAGGAATTAATTCAAATAGACTGGACCACATAGTCCTTGCTGTGTGGTGGTGGAGGTTTGGGAGTACCCTTTTCAATACAGACCTGCCATAGCAGAAGTTACAGAGAGATGGCAGGAGCCATGATGTGATATGACTATGTGACCCTAACTTTTAATCAGCAACATGCTGGCATCATTTTCTCAGTCCATGAAATTAATTTCTGTCAGGAGCACACACAGTCTATAACAACAGTTAATGTAATTGAGCCCAACAATCTTTCATTCTGAGGGAGTAATATTTCTCACTCCTGAATACCTTAAACAGATAAACTATAGCAATATCTATGGTGAAAATATAAATACATGTCTGTGTATATAAGCGCTGTGGGGTGGAGTAGGAGAATTTCAGACAATAGACTTACAATTTAATACCGGATCTGGTATTTCACTGACTTCAGTTAAGGTTTTATACTCTTTAGGATATACACAGTTCATGCAAACTACATACTTCATGATTGGAGATACAGTGGACAGATATCTTGGTAGATTATCTATTAATATTTCAACATTATAACTGATTAACTTAGAAAATATTGTGTTGGGTAGAAACCTTTATCTCTACTCCGACGTTAACTTTCATGTAAAAAAATATGGGTAGAGGCAAGATGGCGACCAGAAAGGGAATCCTGAAACCTGTCCTGGAAAATACAGTTGAATGGCTGAGGATCCAATGTGGAAAACCCTGAAATGCACAGTCTCAGCTGAGAGGTCCACACATTGCAGGAAAACACCTAAAGGTCAGAGAAAGTAGGGCAAGTGGAAGAGGAGGGAGGGAGCTCGACGAGAAGTGATGCAAGAGAGGATTGCGACCTGATCCAACTGGGGCTGATTAAAAGAGCTAGGAAGAAGCCAGGGAATGCTGGCCAAGAAGCAACACAATACTGGCCAGAGGGAGGCCAAGTGGCTACAAGAGTAGAGGCGAGAGCAGCTGTTGCCCAGTGAGAACACGCGGGAGTTGGACCAAGAAGCAGAGAGTAACCCATCAGAGAGCCCTGGGTTACTCAGAACCTGAAAAAAGCATCTGAATTTCCCTAGGCAGGAACGGGGCACCTAGCTGCAGTACCACAGTTTTGGGTGCTTGAAATTGAGAGTGCCTGCCATGGAAACACTGAAACATTGTTACACAGTTCTGGGTAAAATGAAGGCTCAGGAGAAGGAGAAAGGCTGAACTGGCAGCACTCACCCTGACGAATGTGAGTGCAGGCCACTACTGGCTAACATTCCATCAGCCTCCTCCCTCTCCCACAGCTCCCCTAATTGCAGGAAGTGGAGTGACTGTGGCTGCCCCACCCTCCAGCCCAGGTGAAGGCTGGAGATACAACTTGGCTACCTCCCCTAACACACTTCCAAAGTTTGCCACTTAGCACCATCTAGTGTCTGCTCTACAGTAAGACACTGCAGCAATACCAACAGAAGAAAAAGGAAAGACCTCCCTGGAACCATCACAGGAAAAGACCTCATGCCCAGAAAGAGAAACATTATGAGTACTTTAGGATTCAAAACCACTCAGAAAGAAGATGAAAAATTTCCAGAAAAGGATCTTACAGATGTGTAAATTGATGAATTAAGTGACATAAAATATAAAGCTGCAGTTCTAAAGGCTGTCAGAGAAATGAAAACATTGGCAGAAACACCATACCTGAGATGAATGATAAAGGAGATTCGTGAACAAAAGAACAATTTTAACAAAGAAATGGAAAATATAAGAAAGAATCAGATGGAAATTTGAAAAATAAACAATGCAATAAAAGAAATGAGAAATGAAATAACTCCATAGGAAACAGGGCCAACCAGATGGAGATCAGAACATGGAAAAATCACAGTAAAAAGATAAGGACCTCAGAGTCTAAAGGGCTGAAAGAACTCTACAAAAATTATCTGACTCCATTAGAAAAAAACAATACTAGAATAATAGGCTTAGAAAAAGGGGCAAAAAACAAAACAAAACAAAACAAAAAACCCTCAACAGAGAGCATACTCAAACAAATAGTAGATGAGAACTTTCCAAACCTATGGAAAGATCTGGAACCCCAAATTCAAGAAGGAAATAGTTTCCATAGCTACCTGGACCCTAGCAGATCTTTTCCAAGACATATTATACTGGAGATTAACTGCAAAAATCAAAGACAAGGAGGCAATTCTCAAGACAACCAGGGAGAGGGAAAATAACTATTTTAAAGTAAAACCCATCAGGCTATCTTCAGATTTCTCAGCAGAAACTTTATAAGCCAGGAGCAAATAGAATAAAATATTCAGAATATTATAAGAGAGAAATTGCCAACCAAGAATAAATTATCCAGCAAAATTATCTTTCAGATATGAAGAAGGAATAAAGACCTTCTCAGAAACACAGAAGCTGAGGGAATTTGCCAGTATGAGGTTGGCATTTCAAGAAATACTGAAGGAAGCTATTCTACCTGAAACAAAAATTCAGAATAAATAAAATAGACTTGGGACAAAGAGAAGTAATGATCATAGGAAATTCTCATATATCAATCACTCTAAATGAAAATGGACTGAACTCACTAATAAAAAGACACTGAGTAGCAGACTGGATTAAAACACAAAGCCCATCCATATACTGTCTCCAAGTCCTCAGCCGTAAGGACAAACACAGACTCAGAATGAAAGGATGGAAAACAATACTTTAAGCAAATAATAACCAGAGAAAAGCGGGAGTTACAATACTGACATCTGACAAAACAAACTTCAGGTTAAAAAAGATAACAAGAGAGAAAGATGGATATTTTGTAGTTATACAATAAACAACAAGACTTGACACTGATTAATATATATGACCCCAATCAAAAAGTACCAAAATAAAAAAAGCAAATTCCAACAGATCTGAAAGGAGAAACTGACAACAACACAATCATTTTAGGGGATCTAAACACCCCTTAACAGCCACAGACAGATCATCCAAATAGAAAATAATTAAAGAAATACCAGCTTTAAATGACACAATTGGACATAATTGACATTTACAGGACATTTGTTATGACAAAAAAGACTATAGCTTCTTTTCTAATGCACAGGGAACATTCTACAGAATAGATCATATGTTAAGACACAAAACTGGCCTCAGCAAATTCAAGAAGATTGAATCATACCAAGTGTATTTTCAGGATGCAAAGATTTGAAATTGGAGATCAACTGCAAAAAGAAAGAAGGAAAAAATCACATATACATGGAGATTAAACAACATCTTATTAAAAAATGACTGGAAAAAAAAAACAAATAAAAGAAGAGACTAAAATATGTAGAAACAAATGACAATGAAAATACAATGTTTCTAAATGATTGGAGCAAAAGCAGTAATAAGAGAGAAATTTATGTCATTACAGGCCTATCTTAAGAAACAAGAAAAATCACAGGTAAACATTCTAACATCCCATCTTAAAGAGCTAACAAAAGAAGAACAAAAAGAACCCAAAGTCAGCAGAAGGAAAGCAATAATAAATATTAGAGCAGAGCTAAATGAAATTGAGAACAGAAAGAGAGTAAGAAAACATTAAAGAGTTGGTTCTTTGAGAAAGTCAACAAAATTGACAAACCCCTGGCGAGACTAATCAAAGGACGAAAGGAAAGGACACAAATATCCAAAATTAGAAATGAAAGGGGAGAAATTACCACTGATACCACAGAAATACAAAGGATTATAAGAAAATATTATGAAGGACTTTATGCCACGAAATTTAACAACCTAGAAGAAATGGACA